>UELU01141198.1:3106-27107 GCA_900490025.1 Megastigmus dorsalis
GAGAGAGAGAGAGAGAACCTCGAGCACACACTCACAGAGAGGACACGCGCACTGTATATACGAATAACGAAGGGATGAAGAAGAGCTAATTAAGAGCGACGTGTGGTCCACGTCGTCGACGACGTCGTGTAGTAGTCGTGGACGTTGTTGTCGATGGGGGATTACGCGCGATTAGCATTCGCTGCTTCCTCCGTCTCTCTCATATTCGCTGGACAACGATAATAATAGCACTGGGTGCTGCGAGCTCTTTCCTGGATCATCAAGGTACTGCTCACGATGCTGTTACTGCTGTTGCTTCTGTTCGTCTTCTCTCGAGAGTTTAGAGTGTGGAGGTCGGCAGCGGAGGAAGCGATGCGGCGGTCGACACATCGATCGCAGCTTTTTCTCTTTCCTACTCTCTCTCCCTCTCGTACTAGCTCCTTACTGCTTCTTGTCTCCTCTTCCTTCTTTTTCTCCTTCTTCTTCTGGCTTTGCTTCTCCTTTGTTCGGAGCGAGCAGCAGTCCTGAGGCTGGAGCTAGAAAAGAAAGATCAAAACGACAAGGACGTGAGTTTTTGACGTATATACATGCACTCATCGCTACGCGTTCTTGTATATTTATATACAGAATTTGCGAGCGCGCGCGCGTGTGTGTATGCGTGTGTGTGTGCGTGTGTGTGTGTGTGTGTGTGTGTTTCGAAACGCTCGTTATATTTTCGAAGCGCACTCTCGTGTGTGTTTGTTTATTGAAATGGAACCAGTTCTAATGTCTTTGAATTCGTTAAGTACTTGATAAAAACATTTTGGAGTAGCGGCGATTGTCGAGATGCAGTTGGGAAGTGTCAAAAAACAATTTTATCTCTCGAGTAGCAAGTTAATTTACGACTCTTGACCAGTATTTACGCCGCAAGATGTATAAACAAGAGAAAGCGGTTGGCTCGGACGACGGCTTTTGAGGTGGAGCAGAGATTTTATACATTTTTAAGTTTTACGAGCGCTCATGAATGGTATAAGGATTTTTCTTGAAATTTTGAAAGCCTAATAAAATAAATGATTTCACTCGAATGCCTGAATTTGATTGAAATTTTCCCGGCATTGAACTAATTGATCAATCGGATTGAATTTAGGCTAAAAGGCTTACGCTGCAGGAGAGAAAAGTATCTTTTTAAAATTTACTGAAGCGTTTATAACTACGTAGTTAAATTGTTTGTTATAATTGACCGAAATTCGTACCGAAACAATTGTTACTCATCTCAAGTATTATTGCGATTATTGATCAATCAGCTCAGCGCAGAAAACATTCAAAGCTTATCTCCGCGCATACTTGTAAAACGAGGAAATCATGCATAGATGATAAATTTCGACACTTCCAACTCAACTCAACTCAACTCAACTCACACACACACACACGCGCGCGCACGCTCGCCACTCCGCATCCTTCAAAATCTCACAAAACGAACGTTTATTCATTTCAGCCTCGGTGCAGTAATATTCGCTCTAAACCGTCTAGAGAGAGTACAGAGAAAGAGAAAAAGAGGGAGAGCCGTGTACACTATACACGCAACGCTTTAAAGAGCAAGAAGGCTTTTTCTCGGTTGTCGCGCTTCTGCCCCTATTGTTTACGGCTCATTCATTCGGAGAAGAGCAGCGACGATGAGTATATAAGCTCTTCGCTTTTCTCATCCTCGACTCCATTCATTCCGCGAACTCTCTGCGAGAGAATGAGAGAGAGAGAGAGAGAGAGAGAGAGAGAGACATAGTGAGCGGGCGGCTAATTAGCCATTCACTCGTTTAAAGGCTCGATTCAGGGGCGGATTTTCGGACGCGAGTTACCATTGTCGACGGCGTTTTTCCGATGTACGAGGCGACGAGAAATCGCGCCATGTCGGAGTGATGTAGGTATTGTGTGCGCTCGCTGATACCTATGCTGCTTAGATTAATATCGGTTACGGGTCTTGTGAGCACTGCGGATTCTCGTTTCTTTTTATTCAAGTCGAGCACGAGTTTTTTTACGATAATGATTTCTATAGATACGATAGAGTGATTCGACTGATTAATTGTACAATAAATTGAAGTGCAAACTATTTACTTTAATGGTTTGCGTTGTGTGTGCTGAGTGTTGTAATTTAATAGAAGAGAAATGCTGGTTTGAGGTTGTATTCATTATACGCCGATATAGTGCTATTGTATAACTAAACTACCGCGTGTTTCAAACTTTTCAAAGTTTTGTAAAGTAGGCGGACGGATTTTATTACTGTATCCACAAGCTATTATTATCGCTGAAAGAAACTGAAAGCCATGAAACGCGTCCATGCATATACAGTAATGTTTCTTTAGATATTTATTTGCTTCCTCTAATTCAATGTAAAAGTCACTGACAGATAACACTCAACTGCAATTATTCTAATTTCCTCATTCTAACAATGACTTTATTCATCCATGTGTTTGTTAGTTCGATAATAGCGAGTCTGTATTTTGATTGTAATATCGGTCACTTTTTAATTGGAAACCAGATTTACATAAGTGGAACGAATTCCAAGTTTTATCTCGCTGCAAGGATTTCGAGCTCAAATGTTAAACTTCACTGACGTCACTATGTTGCGGTACTCTCAATGTTGTCACACTATAATACATGCACACGAAACACCGATGGTTATTAATTCTTAATGTGTTTTCGCGTATGTTTTCGAAGCAATCGTGAAAATCAATTTTTCTGATATCAGTCCAAAAGCAGATAAAAAAACTAACTTTACGATGTTAAGTGGAGTGAGAGATACGGTTGGATCGTACAAAGTTGCCTCTTTGTTTCTTAATTGTCGCGATGAATTGCTGGCGATTCACTTGAAAATGTGTCTCTTCACTTTGCTCGCAAATCCACAAGAGAATAAAAATTAAAACGCTAAAATTATCGTTTCTCGTTTCAAAAGCGTCGAAGCGCCATCAAACATTCAAATGCAATTGCTACGAAAGGGAACGACAATGAAAGTAAAAAAAAAAAGAGAAAAAGTAAGAGTGAAAAAGTAGAGATGGGTAGACAAAAAAGGCACACGGAATTTTACTGGTCCACGCCACATTTCACTTCATTTTTCCACTTCCAATTCATTTGTCAAAAGAAGTCGTTTCCTAATCTCCCTTTTGTTACACCCCGAAAACTCGTATATCCCACTACTACGGGCGTCTCTCGCATTCTACGATTTTTTTCATCCTCCCTCTACATGTCGGAACCCCTCATTTTCTTTTCTTTTTTACTTCGCTTCTTCGAACTCCCGTACAGACGAAGAGAAACGTGATATATATGTGTAGTACGCGCAAAGGGCGAGAAATCTCAGAGCATTTACGCAGGCACGCACGAAGAGAAAGAGAGAGAACGAGAGAGAGAGAGAGAGAGAGAGAGAGAGAATGCAAACTCTTTTTTGTTTCATAGTCGCCTTTAACTTTCTGACGGCAAGCATTATAACGAATATATTCGCGCACAGAACTAGTAACAGACTTTAAAAGCTTTCAGATGCTTAATATTAAAAAATTTGTTTTCGGTGATTTATAAATGAAAACCAATATCGATATTTGATTAAATAATAACGAATGGTTTTATCCAACTAAAATACTGCTTTGATTTAAGTACATTTATTTTTATCCCGACTAAGTTTTAGTTATTTTACTTTTAACATGAAACCACGATACAATGGAGCACAATAAAGTGACTGCTCTTCCAAGAATACTGATGCAAATCCGTTCGCGTTTCAGAAGTTCAGTTGGTTGAAATTCGAACACATTCAAAAATTCAAAAACCCGTAATTTTTAAGCATCTCCTTTCATAAAAATTGCAGCTTCTCTCCTTTACCCCTCACACCGTCTCCGTCTCCGAATTTTCTCACTCTCTGCCTCTCCTCGTCTCCCTTCCGCGCCGTCGATGCGCGCGTTATCGGCGCGCACTATCGATAAGGGACAAAAAACACCGCTGCTCTCTCTGTCCCTCTTTCTATTCAGACTATATACACAGGCCGCGTTTCGCTTGAAGTCACGATTGCTCACGACGCTATTACATCTACAGGCGCACGACGGAACTGGCAGGCAAGTCGGAGCTAAAGACAAACCTTTCGCTCGCTTACTTTTTTTCTGTTTTTTTTTTTATTCCCGTTCAACGCGACGACGACCGCGGGAGAGCTGCGGTGCTTGCGCACCGCCTTGTGACGGATTACGATGCGCCGAGCGCTGCCGCGCGACACATTGTTTCACGCAGTGAGCGAGAGAGCGAGAGAGTCAGGGAGAGAGAAAAGAGCTATGGATGGTACACGACACACCGACCAACGTCCTTACGTTCTATAACAGATACATCTATCTTTTTCTTTCTCTCTCTCTCTCTCTCTCTCTCTCTCTCACCTTGGAATATGTGCACGCTGCACAGACCTTCTGTTAAACGTAAACGGGCACACGCATAGTTACACTGTACACAAACACACGGAAGCACAAGCGTAAGGCACCGGCTAATGGTATTATAACACTGCTGCTTTCCGAGAGTTGCAGCTACGTGCAGTGTTCTCGGAGGACAAGTACAACAGCAGCAGTAGCGAGGAGACACCACATTCACGATTTTACACGCACAGGCACTCGGCTTTGCGTATATATAATGCACACACTTAGAGAGCGAAAGAGAAGAGGGAACATTCACCGTTGTGCTGCTGCTGCTGCTGCTGTTGGCTGCTACTTCTCCGTTATAATACTTCCTTCCTCTCTGAGCGCTCTTACTGCTGCATGCACACTAACTATGTACGAGGAACCCGATAGGGAGTGAGAGAGAGAGAGAAGGGAACAGTGAGGAGAGACACGGTCGTCGTCGCGCCGCCGCCTCTCCTCGAGAGAGAAAGAGAGGTTACAGGCACAACCACGTTCCTTCCCTACAGCACACGGGAATGTGCCACACGTCTGACTCTCTCCGAGAAAGAAAGCTGCTGCTTCTTGCCCAGAAGGTGCACTCCCGGACACATGTACACGTTACATGCGAACAACAGAGCCTAAACTGATCCTTCGTCGTTCTGGATTCCGTGCAGCTTTTATATTAATTCAGTTGTTCCTTACGAGTGATTAGAGCAAAATCGAGGTGAGCTGCCGGCCGATGATCCGTCGATTTCAACTCTCTCTCTCTCTCTCCCTCTCTCTCTGCGGTGCGCACTCCACTTTAACCGAGGAAAGACCTCTCCTCAAGCTCTCTCTGTCCCTCTCTGGGTGTGCATGTATATATACGTTTATAATACAGAGAGAGATAGAGAGATGTGTCTCACTCGCTCGCACTGGCGAGACGCGGCCAAGTGTAATAAAGCGCGCGCGCCCGAGATCGAGAGAGACAGATATCACTGTCTCGCTCGCTCACTTTTTTGCATATAACTTGTACCTACACATATGCGGCCGAACGTATTTTTTTTACTCTTCTAGTGAATACATCGCGCACACGTACACAGCGTGCATAATATGTATGACGACCGTAGGAAAAGCTATATAAGCACACAGAACAGCAGCAGCAGCTCGAGCTGACGATGCCTTGCTCTCTCTCTCTCTCTCTCTCTCTCTCTCTCTCTTTAGCTCTATCTCGCTTGCTCGCACAGGGAGACACATACACAACTGTACACGTATATATACACGACAAGAGCGAGAGAGTAAACTTACACTGCTCTCGTTCTCCTCTTCCTACGGGATTACTGAACACAGGATTCCACGCGCACTAATCCTCTGCACCGTCGTGTACGCGCGTTCTTGCACTACCAACACTTGTACTCTCGACGTCGATGTTGGATCACTCGTCCTCGTCCTCGCCGTCGTACGCTTTCTGTCTACCTCCTCCTTTTCTCTCTCTCTCCTTCGGTTCGATCCTCTTGGGTTCGCTCGGCGCTGCTGCTGCTGGCGCAGAGCTCGAGCAGCCCAGTGGAGTATAGTCGGACAGAGAGAGAGAGAGAGAGAGATATAGATAGAGGGAGAGAGAGGGCGAGCAAGAGCAAGAGAGAGCCCCGAGATTTTGTGTTGTTTGTCGGAATGGCGGACGCGCGCACACGCACAGGCAAACTTGTACCCAGTGTACTCACCACGGCTATATATGCATGTATAACAAACTACGACTTTTAAACGGAGGATGCGTAGTAGTATTATGTATTATATGCATTATTACATAGGAACTCACAGAGTATGTAGCTATATACATATATATAATCAGGCACGTAGCACACAGATATATATACACACACACGGCTAGAGAGCAGCGCACGCGAGAAACGACCAGAAGAAGACGGGACGGGCACACATAGTAACTTGCGTTACACTGCGTTACCGTGCGCTTATAAAACTGAGAGTGTGTGAGTGAGAGAGAGAGAGAGAGAGACTGATGGAACGAGGCTCATGCAAGAGA
Organism: Megastigmus dorsalis; assembly: GCA_900490025.1. Lineage (NCBI taxonomy): Eukaryota > Metazoa > Arthropoda > Insecta > Hymenoptera > Megastigmidae > Megastigmus > Megastigmus dorsalis. Next base: position 9,479 of record UELU01141198.1, read on the forward strand.
GAGAAGAGTAGGAGAAAAGGGGAAAAACGAACGAGAACAGCATACTTGTACGTCGGTATAGAGGTACAGTAGTGTGTATGTATGTTCTGTCTCTCTCTCTCGCACTTTATCTATCCATCCTTCCATCCGTCGTTTTTCTCTCTTGTGCTGCTCGAATGCAGCACTGCTGGCTTCTCTCTTTCCGCAACGAAGCTGCTGCTGCTGCTGTTACTTCGAAGAAGGTGTGTACTATAATCAGTGTCGCTGTGGTGCTTTACCAACACGTCCTCGACGACGAGTATACCTCCGCTATATACTTGCACTTGAGTAAAAAAGAAATGCTAGAGAGGCACACTGCAGCTCACCTTTAGCTTTATTATTCTTCGTCTTCTTTCTTCCTTTCTGCACACTGCACACACGCGCACGCACGCACACACGTATCTATATAGATATATATGTATATATGTATATATGTGAGGGAGGGGATGATTCTGTTTTCGATTTTTTAAAATCCTGTTCCGAAATGTGTATATATTCGGACGTGGGGGGATCGAACGCGACAACGACAACGGCGGTGACGGCGGCGGCGGCAGCGGTTGCGGCGGCGCGGGGCTAGAGCCTAGCTAGCGCACAGTGTCAGAGCGGCGGCGGCGATCAGCCAGCAGCGAGGGCCAGAGCAGAACGACTAGCGCCCTTGTGGACGTTGCCGCATCGTAACCCCGTCGCAAAAGCCACTCTCTGTGCACCTCGACGTTGTCTCCGTCTCGCTCGCTCCCGTTTCACGAGTCCCCCTGTATAGTGTGCGTGCGTACCGGCCGTACACCGACATGCGGTGGCTGGTGCTCCCCGACTATAATTTTATGCTGAGGCGACGGAGGTGGTGACTTTGTGGTGGTGACTGTGAGGTGCAAGGCGAATACGGAATACGGATGTGTGAGTGCCAGCAAGGTTCTCACATTTTGCGATTGGGGGCGCTGGAGCTGCCGTGCAGGCGTGGCAACGTCGCTATATACGAGCGTTTCACGGGATGTGGGTGACATCTAACGGAAGACACGTGAAATTTGCGGGGATATTTGAATAGTAGCACCAAAAGAAGCATGTAAATTTTGGGAATCTTATAATGGAACATTAGGGTATTTAAACTGATTGTTGGATATAAGAAGGTATCATATAATAGTTTGAGGGATTGTTCCGCAGTTGATTAATCGAATATTAGAATTTCTGTAAAAAATATAGTCTTTGCATAGGGGGACGAATATATTAAATGTTCTTTTATATTAGAAACATTTGAATAAATTTTTATTTTAATCCTTAGGTTTGGTTTCGAAAAATGTTATTTCAGAAAATTAAAGAATAAATTAAATGAATAGATTATTGCATGCATTATTAAAAGGTTAAATTAACAAGCTTGAAGAACTCATATATGATTATTTCAATTTCGTTACATTAATAGAAACTAGGTAAATTTTGTTATAATTATTAAATTTTTAAGATAAACATTTAAAGCATTATTTTTATTTAATTATAGATATTCAGTCGGAAGATGTATTAAAAATTGAGACATGAATTAATGATCTGATTTTGGCCTAAATGGATTTGAAACAATAGAATGTATATTTCGGATTCAAATACCAATGCAAAGAAAGTTAATTAAATCAAATTCTAAAAGATTTCGCAAGATATAAATATTGATTGTATGCAAAATATTATTAAATCATTAAATGCGTAATGAAATTGAATAAGAATCTAATGATACTATTTCTTTACAATAAGTATAATACTTTGATGCAAATTTATAATATCAACAATAACATTTAAAATACAGACGTAATAGTTCTTGTATAAATTATGAACCGGTACAAAAATAATTCATTGCATTTTTAAGCAAATTGTCATACAATGTCTTAACAGTCTTGTGTCTACCTATTCTATTCTATCCTTGTTTCTTATTTCTAGAACTTATAGGTAGGACCGCAGCAGCAGCCAGCAGCAGAAAATTAGAACTATATATATAAGTAGAAGTACGTAATATCATTCCAAGAGATGGCGTCAGGAGCAGCGATTGTAAATATACAAAGAAGATAAATCTAATCTTATCAGTCGCTCTTAAAATATATCTTTATTTTATCAGCTGAAAGTGATTTAACATAAATAATTTACGATTTTGATTTTCAGGTACAAATGAAAGTTCAAGATAAATCATTTTAAATACAAAAATTTCAATTGAAAATGAACAATCACTTGCAAAAACCTAACTTATTTATTTATAACATTGTATTTTTACTGCTGTTGCTGTAATCAATTTTGATGAAGTAATGAATTAAAGGTTGAATACATTGTTGATTTTTCACACACACCTATTGCAAGGCTTTTAAATTCTATGGCATTGCTAACATATACATATTCATTCTTTATTAAATTTGAATTCAACCGTTGTTAATCTCGATATCAAATCTATCAAGTGATTCCCATTAAGTTAATCATGAATTTGTATCGGAATCAATTGAACTGAATAAGCTCTTTTTTAAACAAGATTACGAAAGTCAACGAGTAAGTCAATTCTGCTCTGACGTCATATAATTTAGAAGCTTTAAAAGTACGGTTATTTAATAGAATTTACGATGTTTGATATCGAAAACAGTGTGTGATATGAATAAAAAAGGCTATCGGAAACTTATATTTGAATTAAAGGTTGAATTCTAAGCTCGCATTCACTTGCAAAACGATATTTATCAGAACGGAACATCGAAAATATTTATTCTCCACGTGTCCGCAAAAATATTTAGTTGAATGGAAATGATCGACAAAAAAATTTGGATAAATAAACTTTAGATGTTTATCATATACCTTTTACTACACCCATATATATTTTTAACTTTTAAACTTCAAGGAAATGGTTTTCTGAAATTCAAGATCGGATTATAACTTAATTCATATACTTACACATTATGCTGAGTCATTTTCTATTATTATTTTATTTCGATTGTATACAATAATTATAAGCTCACATTATCATAACATTAATTGTGTTAGATTCGAACAAAAGAAACATTTAGTACAATAACTGTACATATCAAAATACACTACAGTTTCAAAGGAAACCTCTCGGTCTTTGAGCATTTCGTACATCAATATATAATTTTATGCCTTTAAAAAGTGTAATATGCGACTGATTCCCCTTTCAAAGTAATGCTTGTTCAATTTTCAAAGTTTACATTCGATGATTCATTTCAAAATCTTGAACGCGTGTTAGTATAAACAATAAAACAGTTACACATTCTTTCCGGAAAACAAACATAAACAAAAATATTCTCGTAGTGTATTCACAAAAAGCTTTTGTCTCGGATCGTTACTAGAAAATTTTCCAAGATATAGTTATTTATTAAGTATACATACAGGACGAGGAAAATTTACCTACACCAAATAGTCATCCTTTTGCTAGCTCTACCATGCATGAGACGTTCTATAATACTATAATTGCTACTTTTATAATTATATACATGAAACTGAAGATTGAAAAACTATAGCTCGTCATGATTTAATGTATCCGAAGGTCAGCATAATTAAAGTTGTAATTATTGAATAATATTCTTATTACTGCACGATGAATTAGCTCGTCACTTGTGGTGTTTATCGTAAAGTCAATATTATACCAAGACAATAAAGATGAAAAAAAAATACCACGTAAGATAATCGTCGCGGATGATTATGGAGCTAAACTACTTTACAACCTTTTAGTGAGCAGAATGACGCTTTAGATAGGACACATAATCCCGTGTATCTCTTCACTCAAGCAACTTAGAAATCAATCAAAAGCGTTATCGCATTCCCCTGAAGAGCGAATAAGCAGCACCCGAACCAAAGCTAAACGTATATCTCCAGGCCGCAAAAGAGCCAGTGACAATCTCTAACTCTCGCATATACGCGGCAAGTGAGATTTCCGCCGAGAATCAAGGATTTTGGCAGCTCTGTGGCACTCGGGGATCCATTCGCACCGCTAAGGTATTCTGGAGCAGGGTAGGGCACAGCAGTTGGAGAGAGAGAGAGAGAGAGAATTCACCGTACATACAAAAGTATCGCATCAAGTGCCGCAGCCGCGAGCTCCTTTAAAAAAGCATCTCTCAAGATCACGCTGGTAATTCCGAAAAGTGTGTTAATAGACCACGTCGCATGGCACACACACAGAGCCTATTGCGCGGATACGGCTCTGTTAAGGCGGATTCACGCACTCACACGCAGAGAGAGAGAGAGAGAGAGAGAGAGGGGGAGATTGCAAAGTATATCTCTGTTGCGCGTGGGCAGTTTCACGGCAGGACTCTCTTTAGATCGCGAGAGCAGCAGCAGCAGCAGCAGCAGCCTACGTGACTCGAGGACGGAAGGATTCCTTCGAGGTCGTTACCTTCTCCCGATGATCGCTTTATACGCTACACACACGTATACCTGGCCACGTATAACAGGCCGACACACAGATGCATCGGGAGGCCGCAGACTCCTCGTGTCCCACCACTTGAGCTGCGAGAGCTCGTGATCTTTTTCTCTCTCTCTTCGCGACCAGTTGAATTATCGTCTAATCGAATAGCTAATGACATAAGATGAGGAGAGAGGGATGTTGGATGCTTACTTATAGGGATTGGCTGCATTCGGATCTGCCGTGGCAGCGAGTGCGGGTATAGTTTTTTCTTCTTTCGTTATTTGTTTATTTATAATATACTGCTGCGCGAGGGGATATTTTCAGAGATGCGAAGCTCGATTTTACAGCATACTTTTCAATTATAATTCTATGAATTTATTGTCTCTATAGGAAGCAGTAGATTCATTCTATAATAATCCAATTATATGTATTTCAGAAAAACTTAACTCATAATTATTTTTGGCTCAAATACTTGTAAGAACAGTCATTAGATTACGTTTCAAATAAACTACAGTGTATTGCTCTTTAGCAGCACAAGCTTTGTATAAAAGTAGGTTCCAATATGCATATTAGATTCCAATTATTTTTAACTATACTAGGTCGTAAATCGGATAAAGTGGTCCATTCGAAAGTGATCCATTTTGCGGATTTCCATTCTAGTTATATACTCTATTATTAAATTATTAATGTAGTTTCAGGTTATTTTTATCTTTGAAAGCTACCAAAATTGAAATATTCAAATATGTCAAAAAGACAGGATTCAAATTAAAAATTTCAATGATTCATTGCCAGAATACTAATATGTAGGAATTGAGTTGTAGAAGCGCATTAAATGAATAGATGAAATTATTTAGTTTATTGTATTGTTTTTTGACGCCCACGATAATCATTAAAAGAAACTAAAATTTTTATTGTTCTTTACTATACTTTACTATAAACTGACAAAGATCTTTCTATCGGTCTTACAGTCTAATCAATATTCATGGGCAATCAGATTGCCCTTGTTTACAATCACCCCCGAAGAATCTGAAATAACCTTATATTTAACCCTGAAATAAACATTTATTAGTAAAGGACAATCTGACCGCCCCCACCACCCAAACATGCCCGACGTTTCGAGCCCGCTCCGGCTCCTCCTCAGGGACTGAAATGGAAAGCATGTTTAGCCTCCTTATATACCCATCCCTGTACCCATCCCTCCTCTCCCCACCCCCAACCCCCCTCTCACCTTACCAATTTCCCCTTACAACTTAAATTAATAAAGAATGATAAATGTTATCTAATTTACTCGACTCTATCATCAAATTAACATTATTTCGATTCCTTCGAATGTGGATACTCTTAAAACACTCCCTCTTATATTTATTCCTAATCCCTTCTTCTAAAACCTCCACACTCCCGAAATCGAAAGAATATTGCAAACAATTCATACAATGTTCTTTTAACCCCGATGTAAAATTATGCTAATCTTTACAATTATAACTATAGTGTAATCATAACATAAGATCGAAAATTAGTCAGATTAAGTATTTAAATAGAACTTATTATAAAGCTACGTTATCGGTGAAATCTGTATAAATAATAATTAAACTATTAAAATATAAAGTAATTTAATTAAACGCCCGGGCTTATTTGATGTTAAATTTTGGATTTTTTATCCGATTTATAATTGAGAATATATTAGTCTCTCTTTATCCTTCACTTTGAGCAGTTGTTTATTATAAATATGTTGTTTTTCCAATTAATAAATGTGATTGCAGTAGTTAAACCAAATTAATAGTAATTCACGTTTGCGAATAGATCACAACTTCATAATTAAATAGACCAGAAAAGCGTTTTCATTTGGACTTTATTATTTCTTTTAATTCCACAGACGGAAGACTTTTCATTTCATTCGGTATTTTAAATGATATAAATAGCTTTCTATATAATAGGATTAATACTTAGATATTAATTTTGTTTCCCTGCTAGAAAATTAACGAGTCGAGCTGGTTGGTACACCAGCTTCTAGGCAGATCGGTTCAGCTAATTTCTAAGCAGAATGTACTCGCAAGCTGCCTATAGAAGCCCGTTAAGGCTATGTACAGTCTGTGGACATTATATTTGTCCGAACAAATTTAAAAATTTTGGAAATATGGCATCGAGCGGGGGTCCCACTTTTATAGGGCGCATCGCTGTCTTACGCGTTTTGCATTGTTTATGGTTGAGTGCCGTGTTGGGCCGGTGTTTCAACCATAAACAATTCGAAATACATAAGATATCGATGCGTACTACGAAACTGGTACTTTCGCTTGTTGCCACATTTCCGAAATTTTCAAATTTGTTCGGACAGATGTAATGTCCACAGACTGTACGTGCAGCCGCACAAAACAAGAGAGCACTGATGTACTTTTGTTTCTGCGTGGCTGCCGCCTCGTTTTGTGACGTCTGACGTCTCAAAGCGGGACAAGACTGACAAGAGATACCCCGTACGCGGACCTATGAAATGGGTTATGTACGCTAGCATAAGGTCGATTTTTAAATGTCTTTATGGGAGGTTTTTAAACGGATTAATTAACCCCAAATGGACATAATATAGCTTTAAATTATTATTTTTGTATGTTTCAATGCAATATTTATTAATAAATATAGTAACGTTTAATAAAATATATTTTTATATTATTTTAAAAATTAAGTAGAATCCACCCATATTCTACTCTAAAACCGTCGTCAGGTCACGGGGATTCTGTCTAGAAATACAGCCAGACAGTAAGCATATCATGCAAATCTAGCTTCAATCTGGCTGTAATATCCTTAAATTTTCTAGCAGGGTTAAGCTGAGATTAAACGCTCATTACGTTTCTTTTATAAACTATGTAAAGGTAATGAAAACCTTATCAGGCCTTACGTAAGTGTATAATTCTTCGTCTAAATGTTTATTAATACTCTATTAAATTTCTTTAGGAACTAGTATTAGCCTATAGATTGCTATAAACATTTGTAATAAATAAAATATCTAATTAGCTGTTAAAAACAAAGAATAATGTGGTATTCATCATCATCGTAATAAAAACTCGACACTCAACAACGGGTAATTAAAATGTTTTTATTAGGAAATCTTATGCTCATATATATAAGCGTAGGTGTTGTTGGGTGGAATGAAATTCAGCGGAAAGCTAAGGACCGGCCATGGAAATCAAAACAAAGATACAATCAAACGTCCCTATGAATCGTGCCGAGTTCTACGTTTCAAAATATTTTTTTTTTCCCCCGCTCGTATCACAATTCACATGACGTTTACTTACAAATTTATTCAGATTCGGACGAAAAAGACATCACAAAATACGTTCGAGAACAAAAGTGTATAGGTCTGAAATATTTCACCTCACTAATGAATGAATTTTGCAAGTATAATATATACAATTTAAGCTCCTCTATTGAATATAGAGTGGTATTTTTTAATTCTCCATTTTATATTCTGAGCGATGCGAATTAGTGGACCTTAAGATTAACGAAAATATGTCTGTATTATACATAAATAAATGTTTACGTTTCAAAAATAACAATTGACATTGTTTGAAAAATCATTTTAATTAACTTATACATTATTATGATGATTTATAAGCTGGAATGTGAACCTCTAATTTCTAATTCACGTTTAACGTTACCAATTTGGACTTAGGAGTGTTTCAATTTATACAGTACTTAATAATGACATAATCCGCTAGCAAAATTAAATTAATAAAATTGGTAATCGAGGAAAAAGTGAGGTATTATATATGTCAAAATGTCAATATCTAAATCCCCGCGAGTCAAGTTTATATAATTAAAATTTATCTACTATTATATAGTATTATTTTAAGACTCATTCCTTCCTTATCTTTGCCATTGTTACAGTTATTGTTGTTTTTAATGCCACGATTATTATTAACGTCATTGTAATGCGGCGGGGGTCATATCTCAGGCAATAACCGGTAGTTGTGATGATTGCGCGAGCTCGTATCGCTCACTCTTAGGAATATATATACACACACACACACACACCCACTCGTATACAAAAATTAAAAGACAAAACTATATAAGACCACCTACGAGTTACAACTGCATTTCATTCTACAGTACTTATATTGCCTATACATATAAGCAAAGCCGTTAACATTCGAAATTCCGCATATAACCTTGAAAAACTGCATCTGGTGCATCGAATTTGTTAGCAGCTCACCTCGCCAAATCGAGCAAAATCGATCGCTCCATCGGCGTTGTCAGGCCAGCCACAGTCACCGTCCAAAAATAAGTTTCCACAAAAGTGTCTTCGTGGCTGAATCTTCAAGAGCAAAGGACTGACTGCGCTCAGAAAAAGCCTCGTTGAATATACTTTATATGCAGTACGTATGTGAAAAAAAAGAAGAGAAAGACGAGCTGGCGAAAGAGAGCGATTGCGAATCGTTCCTACTTGCTGTATTCGCCATTGAAATCGGTTGGTGCGACGCTCTCGAGACACCGACAGTCGACCCGACCATTTATGGCGAGATTTCGATCGAAGCAGGTGGCCCAGGTGGGGCACTTTTCTCTCTCTCTCTCTCTCTTACACTCGTCAGGTATGTATCCTGTATATGCATGGACATATATACGACATTTATACATGTAGGTATGTATATATCGCGAGGTAGAAATTGCGCATGGACGAGTCTCTCGCCTCTGACCCGCTGACCGATTTCAATGCCAAGTCTCGTATGCGGCACACATGCACCCGACAATTCTCCTCCTGTGCATACATACACACCTTTTTTCTCGTTTCGACTTGGTTTTTCTGCGAGTGCTGGACGCCCGCGCGCCGTCGGTGTCTACTCGTGTCTGCGTGTGTATACTTGCTTACTTGCTTATACTTACTTATTATATTATACCGCACGGACAGACATCGTCAGCTTTCGAACAGCTCGTCTCTTATTGCCTTTTTGCTTATCTTGGAAATGTACAACGCTGGAATTACTTCTTACCTGCAATGTGCTTATTTGGAAGTTTCTGGATGAATTGTTATTTGGATGTGCTGGACTGTTTTAAAACGTTCTAAATTGTTCGCGAGCTGCGTGATTGGGAGAAACGGATCATCTTATCGTCACGAATATCATCTTTGGTGTACTTATTAATTAATTTGAAATGATTCTGCGTTGAGTCATGTAATGATACTGAGAACCCAATCACACGCATGCATAGTGAAAAATGTATGGTAACTTTCATTAACTCATATAATAAACATGTCTATATGTACAGTACAAAAGTTGATTAATATTTATTTTTCTTAAAAATATTCATTAATACTTGATAATACATAACTGTTTCATTATTAAATACTTAATGCCAAGAAAGTTGTTCTAGGTATGAATAGATCTGAATTTTAAAACACACCATAAATGAGAATTTAATACCTAATATGACTTGTAAAACACATTCAAAGAATATAAAATACTTTGAAATATTGCCAGCTGTATGACCAAAAAAAAATAGGTGTACATAGTGCGTGAGATGTATCGAGTGACTCAAAGGGTGACATATTTTGCTTTTTAAACTGATCACATGACCCACGTCCTCGTTACATTAATAATGATTCATCGATTTCTAATTGACACGAAAACGTATTGAAACAATTTAAATTACACCGAGTGCATTGAAAGCTCTTTTGACTTATATAATAATGTAACAAAAATATTCTTTTTATTTTTTAAGAAAAACTTTTTAATTCTGGTTGGAATAATTAAGCGAAATATTTCAAAATTTTTTATATATGAATGATGTTAACTTGCTGGCTTATACTTTGTCCACCTATTTGGCTTATGTATATTGTAAAACTATTTTTGTATTAAATGGATATAACCCGTGAATTTTTTAGATAATAATAATAATAATAATAATTAAAAAAAAAAGAAACTAGAATAATTTTTTTATATAAATTAACCCTTTATACGGCACACTTTTTTCTATCGAACAAATTTTACGGTTATATGCACCTTAGGGGGTTTTCGGGGTCGCTGATTACGAATCTGAATTTAGATTTTAAAAATTCAAAATGGCGGATCCAATATGGCGGACGTAAAAAAATCAAAAATATTTAACATTTGGCCGCCATATTGGAACCGCCATTTTGAATTTTTAAAATCTAAATTCAGATTCGTAATCAGCGATCCCGAAAACCCTTTTATACCAATTTTTGTAAGGAAATGGCTAAAAGTTCCGTCATAAATTAATTTTTATTACAAAAAAGTCTGTTTTTTTGACTTTGTTTATAAATATTAACAAATTGTAGAAAATTTTAGAACCTTTAAACATAAATTTCAATTTTTTATCATCCTCTGATCAAGAAACTACAAAAAACGTAAGTTAAATCCAATAAAAACTACTCTGAAATTGCAAAGGGTTAAAATATCAATTGATCGCAGTAATTAAAAAGCTCGGTTAAATTTTATTCTGCGTTAAAACAAAGAAGATTGTTTTTATTATAATAGGTGCATTGCGTGTCTCTCTGCAAACAAAGCTTTGTCATTCTAAATCTCGCTTAAACAAGGCGACCGATTCAATCAGCGAGTGCGCGAAATCGTAGTGGAACACTTGCAGGGAAAAACCGCAGAAAATGATTAAGAAAACGCTCTTCGAAGCAGATTCATTTTTGTACCATCAATGATCTCTTTCCCTGCGTCACTTCGTTATGCCTCGTGTCATTGGAATAATGGTCCGTTCTCGTCATCGCCGAAACACAAGAGCGGCATTTTCTCCTCTGGCGTGCGCGCACACACTCGTACACTTTGTCCCAGTAGTTTGGTGGGCGAGGGAATCCGTGAAATCGAGACAGAGAGACAGAGAGAGAGAGAGAGAGAGAGAGAGAGAGAGAGCGAGAGAGAGAGAGAGAAATAAAGAGAGAGGCGCGACAACAAGTTGTCGGCGGCGGCCTTAAGGCCGTTGTGCCATTTATCGCGCATACACTCGCTCGCCGCGCCAGTGTGTTTCCGTACCTAAAAGAACTTTTTTAGCTTCGCTCACGTCGCGAGAGATACCGAAAAAAGACAGATGTGTCTTTGCGAAACCAACTGTTGTATGTCTGTAAGTGTGTGTGCGTGCGTGCGTCGAAGCTCATTTACGAAATCAAAGCCACACAAGCTAAATGGAGGCTTTTCATTAGTGTACTTTTTCGCAGCTGAAAATTGAGTTCTTTGATTTGGTCTTGTGTGTATAGAGAGCTTTGATTATTTCGCGGGAGATTTAATAAAAATGAGTATATATGTGTCGATATAATAAGATTCTGAGTGCTCGGATGCATCGTGCATTTTTGATATATATGATGGTTAGCTATGATTTTAGTTTTGAGCTAGATTACGCGGTTTTAATTAGCACTATGCATATTGACGGTGTTTAAGTATTTCGATGATTGCTGATGGCACTTAAATGTGTTGAGTTCTGGCTGCAAAGATTGAAGATATATGTTTGTTACGATCCTTTTGTGAAGGAATAATTGCGAATGCAGCTCTTAGTCGATCTTGCAAATCACTATTTCAATTACCAAATTTCGACATACTTCTTACTATATAAATTAAACAGTATTTAATATACGCAGATCGAAATGTATAATCTGTTATTGAAAATTATTATTTTTTATACATGCAATGAATTCTTACCTATCTTATATATCTTATATATCTTATTGACTGTGAAAAGCAATAAAACCGTGGTCAAACTTAATAGCCATCTATAAATGGTATATGTAAATGAAATCAAGATAGACGTGAGATCGCGTGTCCTAACGTACCAGACTCATTCCACTTGCGAGTGCATACGAAAGTAATTATAAACCGCTAGTACATCTGAAATTCGCCTCTTTTCTCACGCCTATATATATATATATGTCTAACACAGACGAAACACGCGTGAAAAGCCGCAATCGTTCGGCAAACAATTCATAGGTATATTTCCCGGTAAGGCGCAGAGGGAAAAACGGAAAAAAATCCTTCGCAGCCTGTAAAAGCGTAAACACCCTACATGCATACCCATCGTATTGGCAGCGAGGAGAAGAAGAAGAGGAGAGAGAGAGCCGCGCTTTACATAACGATCCTCCCGCGCTCGCGTCATCGGCGGCGATGCTGCACAGCCTCTCTGTCTCTCTCTCTCTCTCTCTCTCTCTCTCTCTCTCTCTCTCTCTCTCTCTCCCTTTCTCTCTAGCGAAATATACCGTATAATAGTACATAGGAGGTACACCGACACGTGCCGATCCTCCACCGCGACACACGCAGAGAGAAATTCTCCACCGCGCGCGCACGCACGCACACACACACTCGCACGCACGCACGCATACAGAGGTAGAGAGGTGGAAGAATCCCTGTACTGGTGGAATCCGTTGGTGTATAGGCAAAAAGCCCCGCTCGCGGAGCTGAGCGTTCGACGTAGTATTCTCCTTTTTTCGCTCCATTCACCGCGAGGACTATACTGCCTGGCTTCTCTTTGCTCTCCCCACTGTGGCTGCCGCCGCCGCCGCCGCTCCGCCGCGTGTCCTCTCTCCAACTCTACCTGTGCTTGCTGTGCAGTGCACCTACTACTACTACTACTACTACTACTTATACTATATATACTCGGCCCACCACAGTCGCCGTCTCTCCCTCTCTCTCTCTCTCTCTCTCTCTCACTGTTACTCGCTCGCGCGCTCGGAGCCGCCAGCAGAGCCATAGCCAGAGCCTGCACAGAGTCAGAGCCCAGAGGAGAGTTTACCGCGGCTCCCGGCCACGAGCGCACACGCAAGCCGTCCTTCGCCGCCGATATACACGCGCGCGCTAAACGTATAGCTTATCCTGCAGTACAATTCTTTTGGTCTCTCTGTGCGGCTTGACATCTTTGTTACTTTTCCGTTCTTGGTGTGAAGTGCTTTTGAAGAGTGCGACCAACGTTTTATCCCCCCCTGCAGTGGAGAAGAATCGCCGTTTCGCATATATCACGGAGCACACGAGGTAAGGATCATTTGTCTCTGCGTTTTGCTCGCTTCGGATTATGGTGCAGATTGCATTGCGGCTACGATGACCAGCAGCTCGCTCCTTATATCCTTGATCCTTGATATGCGATGGAATCTAACGCGGTGCGACCATGGAAAAGAGACTACGCGCAGCAGCCGCCGCTTCTAATTTGGTTCCTTCAATGAAAATTCGGTGCACGTGAGCAAACGCACGGGCGCGCCTCTGTGTATGTATATAGCAGCTACGTGTAGTTGACTTTTGTTTCGAAGCTACTCGGTATACCGCTACTACAGCTCTTTTGCACGCTATATTCGCAAGTGTCTATCTATCTAGGTGAGTCAACACCTATATACTGCATCATATTGTACGCACTCCTCCGCGTATCGAATCTGGTGATTTTCAGTTCCGACCGACTGGATACATGTATATACATTTCAATCCCACGGAACTCACAGTCTACCATTGCACGCTCTGTATCATCGCCGCGCACTAAAAATATGTGAGAGAGGATAAAAGAGCGCGCGAGACGCAACGCGTGATCGAACGGAAAATCGGCGAGTGTAGACTGCAGGCACTGTTGCTGCTGCTGCTGCTGCTGCTGCTGCTGCTACTGCTGCTGCATGCACAGTCTCTCCATCTCTCTCTCTCTCTCTCTCTCTCTCTGGTCGCCGTCGCGCGCGATTGGAAAGAAGAAGCAAGAAGGGAAAGGCGAGCCTTAGCAGCTCAGCTACAGCAGCAACAGCAGCAGCAACAGCAACAACAGAAACAGCAGCAGCAGCAGCATCGCGCGCGCGACTGCCTTTTAGCTTTGGTACGGCAGGAATGCGAGAAGGACGGCCGCAGAGAGCTGCCAGGGCTGCCAGGGCTGCCAGAGAGAGAGAGAGAGAGAGAGAGAGAGAGAGAGAGACAGAGCACGATGACTATATAGATAGAGAGGACGGTGGGTTTTGCAACGAGGCGCGAGCTAGAGATCGGGAATTAGGCGAGCCTCATCCGCAAAAGGCGAAGCTGTTGCTGCTGCTGCCGCTGCTGCTACTAATGTGTACATGTACGAGGACGATGCGACGTCGCGCAACTGTTTGTGTGCACGATATGCTTTTGAGAGCTCTGTGCGTGTCTGTTCACGGCGAGAGCTTTTCCGAGAAGGAAAAACTGGAGCGAGTTTGTGCGTACGGCCGTAGGTTTAGCTCCGATTTAGGCTGTTTAGGATTTCTACGAACGTTGCCTCATATGGAAATATTCGTTTTGAGAGGTTGAGCGATTAGGTTATTGTTTGCAGAGGTAATTTTTATGCAGAGATTGAGCGAGTTTAATTATAGCTTATAGCTTTATATATTGTAGTACTTCTTTTCCCTAATTACAGCTTTATCGATTGAAAGCTAGTTTATACTAAATGCATGCATAGTAAAAGAAGAAATTTAGAATTGTTCGTTGATCGCACAACAACGAATAAGTATCTTACAAATAATACTTACACGAATAACGCGAATAAAATTTCAGATCTTGGCCAAAATGAGTAAAACACTTCTAATTTATCGTCGCATCGATTCGATATAAGTAAGTATAGTATACACATAATATACACAAAATACACAATGATTATGATGATGAAGCATACGTGCATGCATGAACAAACCTCATCAAATTTTCCACTAGTGCAGCGACTTTTCCTCACGCCTCCGATTATAATAAAGACAAATCGCTCATTACGCGTCCAGCTCGGCGACGATTCAATCATCGCTCGATTCGCGGAACAGCATTAAAAAAACAGGCGAGAAGAAAAACCCGCGCGTCCCTATTATATACAGAATAATTCATCTCCTCGGATATTTGTTGTTTTCCTCGGCAGCAGCTCGACGTCTACGCTCATCTTTTCTTCTCTCTCTCTCTCTCTCTCTCTCTCTCTCTCTCTCTCTCTCTCTCGACTCGGCGACTTGTAAGTATAATATATATAGGCACACCTACGCTCGGCACCGATGTATCCACTCTGGAACCGCGTCGCAGTATGTGCACAGTATACGTATATGTATAGGTACGCGTATGCCTTTGCCCGTTGCGCAGCAAGTGAAATTACGTAAGAGCCTCGCGGAGAGCGTTGAATATATATACTCTCCTTCTTTCGCGAACTCGGTCGCCGCTGCTGCAGCCGCTGCTCGGCAGCTGCTCCGACTATACTTAAGTATATGCGAGTATCTATACGCGAGACAGGCTCGTAGAGGAGAATCTGCCTGTTGTTCCTTCGCTAAACTGTAAATACAAGTGTGTAAAAGTACTCGTTTGTGTCACAGATTTTACATACTTACTAGGAATAAGTTTAGTCTATGCATGCCTATGATTAATATGAATAACACACATTCCAGTACCTACATTGCAGTAAAATCTGTGACATAAACGTGTTACTTTACCACGCACTTGGCCACGGGTTTCCCGTCTAATGACGGAATGTCATTGGCTTATATGTCATTTTGGAGAAATGTGAGTGAATATTATTTTAATGATAATGTTTGCTTCAATGCATACTTATCCGTTACAATAATATATATGTTTAAATACAATAATTCGTAGTTAAATCAGGGATTAATTCTTCTGTTATTTAAAATAAATATCGAGTTATCAATTCATATTCTACATCAAGATAAGCGTCGAGCATCAAGCTCGCGTTATAAAACATTGAAAAAGCGCGGCATGCCGCAAGAATTATAGCACGCAATAAATTTCGTTCCTTCAGAATTATATATATATATTATAATGCATCAAATATTGAATGGCGCACCGTTTAAAATTGAGCACATTTCCCACCGTATATCCAATAGAATATCATTGAAATTTATTGGAACGAAATTTAAGTCCAATAAAGTAATATTATAATACCAACGTTGCAGATCGCATTTGCGCGCATGAGATTTGCATTTAAATTAAACTTTGTAATAATTAATGTCACGATGTTGTACACTTTGTGCGCTGCGGCAATGGACGAATTAAATGGGTAGGGTGTGCGAGTTTTAAAAACCAAAAATTGCATTTTATTCGAGGTATTCGCGCCAGTTTAAGTTTAAGGGTGTACGACTTTCTTCTGCACCTATGCATGAGGAGTGAAATTTTTCATATAACTCGCTCGAACTGCCGCCGCGTGCATTTTCTTAGGATCGTTAATTCAATTAAAGGCTCGTTTTATGTTTGTTTTACCGAAACTATGTTTATTGACCATTAAACACACACGCTCTTACGAATCGCGTGATAATAATACTTGTAAGTAGAATATTTTGTAAATCAATAAAGGTAATACACTTAATAAAACTTTACATTTGCTTAAATGAAGCAAATATTTTAAAAAATTTCAAAAACGCACTTAACCTTAATAATTAATTTACACACACATATATACATATATGCGAGGGGAAATGTTGAGTCAAGTCTAAAGATTAATTTATATTATTAGGTTATAGATATTCGCGTAAATTCGTCCAGCAGCGATCAGCAAGTACCGAACCAGCTGAAAATTTCCCCAAGCTCCAAGAAACTGTGCTGCACTGCACACGCGCAGATTCGGAGTAGCGGGAAATTTGAATTACAGTTGGCTCAGACGTGGTGGCCTGCACTTTTAGAAAGCGGCAATATAAGTATAAACGTTTGCCGCGCTCGCGCACGTGCGACGTCCAACGTTAGATATTAGGCCTTCTCAGATAGACATCGCACGAAACACCGTATATTCATATATATATATATATACCCGATCGGAAAGCGAGTTAAGGCGTTCATCAGGGCCAGCTCAGTAGCCTTACGCCAAATATCAGGTCCTGACATGGCACCTGACCAGGTCCTAGAAAGTCGCGTAACGGGACGCGAATGAGGCCCTGATATCTTTACTGCTATTTTTCAGTTTTTGTTAATTTAACTATTTCAGCGATTCGTAAGACAATAAATGTATATTCGAGTCTTAACTGCAAAAAGAGTTCTTTGTTGCTATTATAAAAACCTATGTATTAAATACTGCATTTCCAATCAGGCTCATCTAAGGCCAGCCTTACGTCCGACTAGCCTTTCCAGGGCCATCCTCCCGCCTCGTTACGCTCCTTATTAGGTGCCGGTAGAGGCCGCCAAGCCAGGCCCTTCGGTACAGTTAAGGTTGCCTTAAATATTTTCCGATCGGGGGGTACCACGCATGTACCTTAACCACTTCGCTATCGCACGCGTTTATAATTTTGGTTTTGTCCATCAAGTATATTTCAGTTAAGCTTTATACAGTATGATTATTCCCAAAATTAATTTTCGA
>UELU01141198.1:27127-38555 GCA_900490025.1 Megastigmus dorsalis
CTTCAGTGTATTAAATAGCTGGCTGTAAAATTACACTTCTGGAAATAGGTAATAATCGGACCTAGTTTCAATATAGTGATTTTATGCGATAGTATTATTAATATATTTCTTGTAAATTTACGGAACTTGAAGTAAAATTACGCGTTCGTGACTGTTACTTGACTGTAAAATCGCCTGTAAAATCGCATCGCGTGCTTAGTACTTTTACACTCCAAATTCGCAAATTAACTAGTCTGGAAGTAGGTCGGATTATTACCTAGTCTGGAACTGGTAATTTTACTTTTGACTTTTTACAGTGTAGCTATAACGAATGTTCGTTATATTTATTTATTTAAGAGTTAATAAAGTATTCTCTTATCCAAATCAGTGTGAGGAGAACGTTACAGCCAAAATTAACGGAGTATATATAAACAATTCTTTTAATATAAAATGTTATAATAAATATTTTCTCTTTTTTTGAATAGTTCGCGACCACTAGTACAATTATATATTTAACCTATACTTAATTATAGAATCGAATTTTATAATATAATATATATATCGCATAAGCGCTTCACAAATTAATCGCAATTAAATTTAAACGCTTAAAAAAATTTTCCCCGACTGGGATTCGAACCGGCGCCCTCGGAGCACCACGCATGTACCTTAACCACTTCGCTATCGCACGTGTTTATAATTTTGGTTTTGTCCATCAAGTATATTTCAGTTAAGCTTTATACAGTATGATTATTCCCAAAATTAATTTTCGATTATGGTATAATAATTTAAATATTAAAATATTCGCGATTTTTCATTTATGAAAAAGAAAAATTCTAAGATTTATTATAGATATTGATATAAAGTAGAAATTTTTATCTTATTATCTATTATAGATTTAACTATACGGAATATATATTGATCATAAAAAATATTTTTTACAATAATTCAGTTACTTATGCTTAGAACTTTTTTATTTATCTTATTGATTATTTAAATAAAAAAATTTTATTTAAATAATTTATTAATAGGTGCCGTTTGGAGTAACATATAGAGTGTCGTTGCAATAGGTTTTTCAAAATTATTTTGTTACGAATTGTTAAAATAATGGTGGTTTAAGCAATTAATTGAAATAAACTAAAGAAAAAAAGTAAATCTAATATTTTACTTATGCAATAATTTAATACCGAGATTTGGCTTGTATGTCGTAGTACTAAATAAAGAATATATTTATAACTTTTTTTATAATAAAAGAATTATACCATTTTTTCAAACAAATTTTCAAAAGACTGCATAAAGTATACTTTATACATACTTTATGATTATTTATAATACTCTAAGATACCTTCTATTTTGTCAGTCGCCAAAAAAAAATTAATTGAAAAGAATACTTTGTTATTACTATTTGAATACTATAAGTATTAAGTCAATGTGGACATAAGAGCATTCTTAAAGAACTCTTTTTTTGAAAAGTGTGCTTATTGGGATACCTATAGGTAAAAGAGAATGTATGATCGTAAGTGTATAAGTATATGCGTTTTGGTTAATTCCATAGGGTACTGCAGCCGTTTACGCTGGGTCTACTGATCGAGTACTTCGAGCGCGGTTCGCAGACGACCAAGAGCCAGGCGTACGGGTTCGCCTGTGGCCTGGTACTCCTCACTTTTCTCCACAGTCTGCTCAAGCATCACATCGATCTGGGCGCACTCGAGATCGGCATGCGTCTCAGGATCGCGTGCTCCTCGCTCATATACAGAAAGGTAATGCCATCGGATATATTATATTTTTTACAAGGTTTTTTATGATGGAGATTGAATTGCATAGCTTTTTACCTTTAAAAATGTGTTGACTATATAAAAGTTTGCGCCTGCGTTTTGTATTGTAACTGCAACTCGCGATATTCAAATTAATTGCAGTGATTCTTATTAAAACGAAATGTGTATATATATATAACGTACAAGATGCTTCTAAAAAGCGAAAATAAAACAACAAGCTATAATGTACACATTCTCTACAAGTTCTAGAAATTCATCAGATAATTCACTTACAGTGGGTGTGTTTTGCATGTTCAGAAAAACGTTCGAGAAGCTTATGTCTGCGCCTTTTAAGGTTAATCAGGTGGCACATTCGGAATTAGTCACTTTACGCTACCAGCGTTGCGTACCTACCAGTTAAAATGAATGTATAATGGCTTCTCAAATTTAGCATTGCCAAAATAACGCTTGGTTGGATTTTTTTATTAAAGTATATATATATGTATATATTTAGCTCTAAATAGCTATTCAATATCCATTAACCGAGGTTCATGTAATCTTTAATATTCTAGAGACTATAAATAATTATAAACAAATAAATTATTGTGCGTTAAAGTTTTATTTTGTATATATATTACTGCGGTTTGTGCAAGTTAACAAAACATGCACTTTTATAAAAATATGAGTCAAAAAAAAATTTAGTCTTCGAACAGTTTTATCTTGAGCAAATATAATGGCAAATGGTATACTTACTACATTTCTAACTGAATCGATACAAAAACGCTGGAGATAAAGCTTAAAAAAAATTAATAACAAAACTTTATTAAAATAAAATCGAACGGTCATGAATTCATATTATATAAATCTGTAGAAATTCCATATATGAGGGAAACAATTGTCGGAAGATACTTATAGGTTTATTGGATTAGTTTTAGTTAAAAATAGATTTTGGAAACGTATAAATTGATTGGAAGGTTATACAAACAACTATATAATATAATTATAATCGGGTTATTAAACTTATTTTTTCAGTTGTCTCTTGCAATTTGTCCGTCGTGCCTACCATAACAACTGAATAACAAGTAATTAACCAGACATATTGTTTAAAATTGCCCTAAACAAGTACCTAGTTATTATTCATTTGTAGAAATTTGAAAATAATTAAATAGATTTTTTTTTGAGATGATATATAGCATATTGAAACAAACTTATTGATGAATTCTATTTATATGAAGAATATAATATATAGCATTCAGTATATATTTATGAAACGTAATCAAAAGCTTATATAACATGAAATTATTAGAACACATAACTTCTAAATAAATTTCGACTAGAATCAAACTCTTGCACGCGTATCGTAAAAGAAATCAATCGAAAGTCCACGGCAGTCAACAATATACAAAAGATATAGCATAAAATATATATGCAATCTAAACTTGGCGAAACTTATCGTCGGTCTTTCGAATATCGCTTAAGATTCCACCGATCTATATTTACCGCTCGTTTTTTTTTTTTGTTTTGTTCTGTCTCTCTCGCGCATTATTATGTATACGCTTTGGCGTTTATTTTGGAACTGCGCGACGGCCGTGGTGTGCAGATCGTGCGGCTGTCGAACGGTTCGGTGGGCGCCAGTACCGGTGGCCAAGTGATAAACCTCCTGTCGAACGATGTGGTCAGGTTCGATCCCCTCTTCATGTACTTACACTACATCTGGATCACACCGCTCCAGGGTGCCCTCATCGCTTACCTTATCTGGCGGAACGTACAAGTGGCGTCGCTTGCTGGTGTTCTGCTTATGACCTTTGAGACCATTCCAGTTCAAGGTACCTATGTAACGTTTAAGGAGCGTATTTACAAGCTTAAAATGCCACTTATTTTATTCCTATATGAATACAATTTTTCTTTCCCTTGTGGTAAGAGAATTCATTTTCAGTCAGAAGAATGAATAAAAGAATATTTTGCTTAGTGAATCTGAATAGACAAAACAAATACAATGTTTTCACCAAATTATTTTTTACACCTTACCGGTACAAAAAAAGGTATATTATCTTATTTATTTTTAAATGAAAAAAAAAATAAAAAATATACTTTTTATATAGTCTTGCACGATCTATTTATTTCGATTACTTTGATGCTTTACAACGTAAGCAAGTGATGTTTGTACGTGTACATGTTTTATAAACTTATGATGCTGATAGAAAACAAATTTTTTCGATACCCTTTCAGAAAAATCTTATAAGTGAATTTCTATAGCTCTAACAGAAATGTGAAACATGTTCCAGTCTACATCGGTAAGATAACGTCGAGATTGCGGGGAAAAATTGCAGCGAGGACCGACGAAAGAGTTCGACTGATGGGCGAAATTATTAACGGGATTCACGTTATCAAAATGTACACCTGGGAAAAGCCTTTCGAGCGCCTCGTATCGCTCGCTAGAAGGTGAGGTAAATATCGTAAAATACACGCGCGACTGTAGTCTATCTCGTGTCACTGCGAGCCTTGATAGTTATACTAGTGCTTCGGTACCTGTCATTTTCTTTAATGTAAGCATACTTTGGCTTTGATTTAAAAACGATAATGCTAATTTACATATTACTATATGTACTATTACTATCAGCAAAGATTTTTCAAAAGCTCATCTTATTTTAGCATTTATAACAATCGTTATATTTATTAATATTTGTTGAATTCTTCAATAAAAAGTTTGAAATATATCAACCAATCGTCAAAAAATGTTAATTTTTACATTTAAACACTTTAGGTACGAGATCGACGTGATCACTTCCATGTCTTACTTGAGAGGTGTGAATATCTGTTCCAATGCTTTCATCGACCGAACCTGTATGTACTTTACAATAATGGCCTACGTTCTCGCGGGCAACATCATATCGGCAGATAAGATCTTTTCTATGGTCCAGTACTTCACAATTCTGCAGAATCTCCTAGCTTACAATTATCCGCGGGCGATATTCAATGCTGCCGAAGCTAGAGTATCCATCAAACGAATCGAGGTGAATTTCGTATAGCATTTTATCTTGCGACTGCTTACCGCTTATGACAAATATTATTTTTTGTTTTTTACATTATTAAAAATGCCGGATCAAATTCATTCATTATTTGATGTCTTCCTTTAAATGAGATTAGCATCGAAATTTGTTATTTTGACAGAAATTTCTGATACTGGAGGAGATCAAAATTAAAGCACCTTTACTGTCGATAGAAGAAAATGGCAGTATTTCATTGAAAAGTGCCATTGCTTCGTGGTCTCAGAATTCCATTGTGAATACTCTTCATGACATTACTATGTATATAGCGCCCAAAAAACTTCATGCCATTATCGGCCCTGTTGGTTCTGGAAAGGTAAGAATATTTTACAAATTTTTAATAGCTGTAATGATTAACATTTCATACTAAAAAATAATATAAGAAAAGTTAATCGACATATTTTTAATGCATTAAGTATAAGTTTGTTGTATTCTTAGAATTTTTATTTTTTATTTTAAAAAATTGCGACTGCATATTTCAATAACGAGAAAGCAGATATTCCAAATCTTATCTACGATGCTTAATATCTTTTCATTGCCATTTTTAAGATACCTATCTGGCATTTAATAGAAATAAAAAAACAATATTCACAGCG
The DNA here is from genome assembly GCA_900490025.1 of Megastigmus dorsalis. NCBI lineage: Eukaryota > Metazoa > Arthropoda > Insecta > Hymenoptera > Megastigmidae > Megastigmus > Megastigmus dorsalis. The sequence goes on from UELU01141198.1 coordinate 32,501, forward strand.
TGCCGTATAAAACGGTAGAGTTATTTGAAAACAATTTAGCAAGTTTGTAAATTCCTAAAAATTTGATTGAAATAGTCACAAAGTATACTTAACGTGATAAAAAAGCGATAAAACATATAATAGTATCGACCACAGATACAATATGTAAGTGATTGATAAGCGAACTCTACTGAAAATCTCACCTGAGATCTCATGCCAAAAACGCGTGTAATTATTATTATTATGGCACCGTGCTTATCGCCCTCGCTACGCTCGGGCGCTAACTTCACGGTGCAATATTGGACTGCTTATGGCACGGATAGGCGTGACATCGGATTTATGCTAGTAAGTGCTATAAAATATTGTACGATACAAGTGACCTAAGTGGTACTTTACGGCACGGCGTGTATTAGCGCCCGAGCGTAGCGAGAATATAACTATTAGCTTATTCGTATAAATAACTATTAGCTTATTCGTAGAATATCATTTTTACACACCATTTGAAAACAAGTAAACTGTGATGTTCTTGAAAAGATGGGTATAGAAAATAATAGAAGTATTGTAAGTACTTCCAAACCAAGGTGTTCTTAAGTTATCATAAAAATATTCACTTAATTATCTACTCAAAACATTATAATAAAATAATTATAAATACACTAAGCACATGTATTCTAATACACGTAAGATTAATTCATAATGGGCTCATTTAAAAGTCGCTAACCGATAAGAAACTAAATTCGCACCCACAATAATACAAGCAGTATATACATCAAGCGCGCGTTTTTAGTCGACATTTATTCGGTTCAGCCTTGACTTTATAAACCTTATGCTTTACTTCTCTGCTGTCTTGGAAATCGGCTTATTAGGCAGAAATGAGCATCGATAAAAAACAATCGTAAAGTGTAAAGTTAATGGCTTTTCGCGGAATGTAATTTCTCTGCTATGGTGTGAAAATAATATATGATACATTTCGATGCGCCAGAACCGGTAAGAATCGAGCGCTCGCGCCAGTTTTGCCCATTGACTCGCAGCGTAATTTACGAAGGGGGAGGGTATAGGTATGGCTTGTGACGCAGGTGGGTACAGTTGGAAAACGAGACTTACAAGTATGAAAGTCCTCTTTTTGCACGACTCCTCATACTTTTCTTCCGATCACTTATTCTATTTCCAGATTTTAATTATAGCAGTACTTTATCTGAAAGTGTATTGTAGGGTGCATACTATAGGTATATTCTCATTTATTCCTATAACTTTAATTACTTTGAATAATTTAATAATAGTGAAAGGTAAGAATGATTTGAGACGTACAAATGAAAAAAGACTATTATTATTTTGATTTTTAAAAATTCGATTATGCGATCAATTCGAAATTTGTTATATCTGTCCCACAGAGTTCATTGCTGCAGCTGATACTAGGCGAGCTGCGCTCGTCGTCTGGCGACGTCAAGATCAACGGCACGATATCGTACGCCTCGCAGCGTCCCTGGCTCTTTCCCGGCACGATTCGCGACAACGTCCTGTTCGACCAAGCGTACGACGAGGAGCGCTACCGCGCCGTGATGCGTTGCTGCGCACTCGAGCGCGACCTGGAGTGTCTGACGCACAAGGACCGAACCCAGGTCGGAGACAGAGGTACGAACCTCAGCGGTGGACAATGCGCGAGAATTAATCTGGCTAGGTAGATAAACTCTCTTATCACCTCCTTTTTCTTTTCCTATTTATCTGCGAGTAGTTTGTGTTTCAAGCTCTACTGCTATATCTTGTCTTTGTATGTTGTTGCGCTGAATCATGTCTGAATCGCTGGTTTTTTTTTGGCCCCACAATGGTTATGCGATTTTGTTTGTTTTCTCTTTTTTTTTAATTTGAAAAATAAAAAAAATATGCATTAATCGACTTGTGAGACACTAATGAGTTTTGTGCACTATTTTAGAAAGGAATCTGAATTATATTTCTTCGTTAGAGTCAAATCCAATCGTAAAGTATACATCTTCTAAATTTTAATATATCTTTTAAATCTTAATGAAGCTAGAACGAAAATTTGAATTGATTTTTATGAGGTTTACTATACTTTTCTTTTGACAAATTGAATGCAAAGAATTTCATATAAGTGCATGACATTCAAATTCATAAATTTTATTCAAAAGAAAGATAACGAAGCTTAATCATGCGACATATATAAATTATAAATTACACACATTATCTAATATCTTACACACATCCAGTATTTGCGCGTCAAATACAGAGTTTATGAAAAACGTTCAAAGATTATAATTAATGGCTACTTTACTTGCTTTGCAGGGCCGTTTACAGAGACGCCGACATCTACATTCTTGACGATCCGCTTTCTGCAGTCGACTCGAGCGTCTGTAAATGTTTGATTAATGACTGCATTAACGGCTATCTGAAAGATAAAACTAGAATATTTGTGACGCACCAGGTTCAGTGTTTGAAAGAGGCTGATACGATTTTTCTTCTAAATAATGTAAGTTCATTTGTCAGTTATTATATTGAATAAACGTAATTATTTATGCTCTACGCACTCTTGTTTGGGATCTTTTTGGGGCAATTAAACGTAAATTATTTAACAAAAGTAAATAGATTACGGAAAATATATTAAGATACTCCTAGAATGATAAAAGCTGTTAAATATACTAGTTTATTAAATTGGATTCTCTTTCATAACTAGGGAAAATTAGAGTCTCAAGGAAAATTCTCAGATTTTCCTAAAAAAGACTTACAGTTTTTAAATATCTCTGAAGAAGAAGAAGAACAAGAAGGAAAAGAAGAAGAGACAGAAAAATCGGTAACAGAAACGATTGAAAATAAGAATAATATAGCAAACAATGAACAGGACAACATTTTATTAAAAGCTATAAGAATCGAGGATGCAGCAGAAAAAGAGCCGCAAGAAACAGAGGAGCTCATTGCAAAAGGAAAAATGCAAGGTTCAATTTTCTCCAAATACTTCAAAACTGGAACTTCGTATTTTCTTCTGATAACAACATTTTTATTCTTCATTCTCGCACAATTAATCAGGAGTGGTTCAGATTACTGGCTGGCTTATTGGTAAGCATAATTAAAATTATCAGTTAAGTTTTTGTATCCCACTAAAATACGTTATTGATGAACTAATTTTCTCTGCATATGTAGGGCACACGAAGAAGAGTTACGGCTATTGGCTATGCAAAATGAGACGTTAAGACCAGAATCAAATTTAACAACTAATACTACTGATTATCTAGAAACAACGACAACCAAGAGTATACTTACAAGTATAGCACAAAATGTATTCTCAAATACTACACAAAGTGTATCCACAACGGAAAGTTCAATATCAAATACGACGCAGAATATATCACCTAGTACAATGGAAACTTTAACATCAAGTACAATACAAAGTGTGTTATCGACTACAACAGAAGGATTAACAAAAAGTACGACGCAAAATTTAATGTCAAATTTAACGACTTTGATCTCGACTGTAACTGAAAGTTTTTCATCGAGTATCACTGAAAACGTTTTGCCGAATGATATAATGACATTATCCTCAATTCCACCTGATAATTCATTGGTTAATTCATCAGAAAAATTATTAACAAGTACTATGAAAAATTTTTTACCTAACACCACCGAGAAATTAGTATCGAGCCTAATTTCAAATGGGACATATTATTTAGATCCTAAGATTGACGCGAGCATAGAAACGTCAAGCTATATGGATGTAGACACGGCTTTGATCATTTATGGTTGTATACTTTTGGGATGTGTCGTTACTGCAGTGATCAAATGTTTATTATTCTACAAAATGTGTATGAATGCAAGCAAAAACATTCATAATGAAATGTTCTCTTGTGTTTTGAGTGCCCCAATGCGATTCTTCGACAAGCAAACCTCAGGTAAGATGATCGATTACGTATTTTAAATGTGATGTATTGAAATGAAAATTATAAAATGAAAAGCATAGTAATGTAAACAACTATATTTGAAATGCTGCAAATAATTTTCACCTTCGAAATATATAGAATTTGAGAAGTTTTTTTATGATAATACAAGTATATTTTTTTAAGTTGAGCATTGAACTATCATTTTTGAATTAATATTTAAATATAAATAATATTTATTTATAATTAAATTAAAATAGCAATTAAAAAAGTGTTATTTTTTAACTTAAACAAAAATAATTCTATATTAGTAAAATGATTGACATTAAGTGTGTTTTAGTATACATGTGTTTAGCTTTGTTTCAGGACAAATTCTCAATCGATTTTCAAAAGATACCGGAGCGATGGACGAAGTATTACCCGTTACCATGCACGAGTCTATCGAAGTTTTCTCCGTCATTTTGGGCGTTGTTGTACAAGTCATTATAATTAATTGGTGGTCTGTTTTACCAATGATTGTCACTGGTTTTCTATACTGGAGGATTAGAAACTTTTACATACCGACTGCGTATGGTATAAAACGTTTAGAGGGCGCAGGTAAACTAATACAATTATGAATTTTAAATTATATAGAGCAAGAAAAAATGTACTTTTAAAAATTAACAGCAAAAAGTCCGGTGTTGTCATACGTGACTGCTACGCTGGACGGTCTGGCGACGATACGTTCAAATCGTGCCCAGACGACGGTTTGCAGACGCTTCGATGCGCGACAGGATGCGCACACTCGCGCCCACTTTCTGAGCATAGCCGTTGCCTCAGCTTTTGGACTCTGGCTCGATCTCGTATCCGTCCTCCTCGTTGGCTTCGTCACTCTCGGCTGTCTGGTTGCCGAATCTAACAATTTTGCTGGCGGTGTTGGTTTAGCAATCACACAGGTATGTTTATTAAACATTAGACATTTTTCCAACAGAATAAAATATCTTTACAATTTTTGAACATAATTAGAATTAAATTACTATATGCGATAAAGTATACCATTGAGCCGTCCTTGGCTTAGTGGGTAAGGCGCTTGCCTGCTAATACAAAGCGACTCAAGTGGTCGTGAGTTCGATTCCCGTCTGGAGCTCGAAAATTTTTTCGGGCTTTTTTCGGACGGAAAAAGAATCTCAACTACGGTATTTGGAAAAAAAGTCCCGCTGGGCAAAATTATTGAACAATAACAAGTCCCACTGGGCAAAAATTGAATAAAAAAGTCCCACTGGGCAAAATACCAGGTAATGGCCTAAGCTCACCAGCAAAAGGCCAATAAAAACTATTAAAAAAAAAAAGTATACCATTATATAGTATCACTGTAGAAATGCCTCGTGTACCAATTATAAAATGGTTAAGCTTATTTTTAAAGATTTTTTACATACAATCAACTGATAGTCCAAACGTGTTTATTCCTAAAAATTTTAATTTGTATCATTGAAGTATGAGTATCAGCAAATTAATAGAAGACATTGAAAAGTAATGGCAAATTCATATAGGTAATAAATATTTACCGTGAAACTGTCGAATTTAGAACCTTTTTTTTTCTTACAGATTCTGATGCTCTGTGGAATGTTGCAGCGTGGAATTAGACAAACCGCGGAAACGATAACGCAAATGACGAGTGTTGAGCGAATACTGCAGTTCACACGTCTCGAGCAGGAATTGAGTGCCGGTGCAAAGCCAACGAGGGGCTGGCCGAGCGGCGGTAAAATAGAATTCAAACAGTTTAGCTTGCGATACGCCGAGGGCGAGGATCCCGTGCTTAGAAACGTTAGCCTTGTCATACAAGCTGGTGCTAAAGTAAAGTATCTCTAGAAAATTATCCATAGAGATATACTAAATATGTGAAATAAATACCATTGTAAACGGATGTTCGCAGGTAGGAATAGTCGGTCGGACTGGTGCAGGCAAGTCCTCTCTGATCTCGGCACTGTTCCGTCTGGCCCGTACGGAGGGTCAAGTGATCATTGATGAGGTCGACACAAAAAGTGTGGCTCTACACGAGTTGCGCAAACGCATTGCTATAATACCCCAGGAACCGGTGTTGTTCTCCACTTCCCTCAGGGATAATCTTGACCCCTTCCACGAGTTCGAGGACACGAGCCTTTGGGCTGCTCTTGAGGATGTCGAGTTGCACAAGGCGTTCGTGCCGCTTGATCATC
>UELU01141199.1:3469-34387 GCA_900490025.1 Megastigmus dorsalis
ACCCCCCCCCCCTCCCCCTTCCCATATCGCTACCCGTCGCCGAATAAAAACAAAGTATAGCGACGACGTCGGTCATTGATCCGAAAAGTTAGCTTTATCCCGGAAAATCTCGTATAACGTCAAAAGGGGAGGAGGGGGGGGGGGAGGCGCACCAGTAGAGAGAAAAGAGAAGTTGGCCCGTTGAAGCTCGTACGTCCGCAGCGCGCGCGCGTCAAAAGCTATGAATTGTTCCGGGCTATCCCCGCCCCTCGGATGATGTTCGCTTTCTTCGGGAGATCGCACTTTCTCATAGTCGTATAGGAAAGAGGAAGAGAGAGAGAGAGAGAGAGAGAGCGAGAGAAAGGGAGAGAAAGTTCGGGGTCCGGGAGAATACGACTTTCCGACGTCGAGCGATGAAGCACCTGATGGCGATCTCCCTCTCTCTCTTTCTACTCTGGGATCTAGTGCTGCTAAATTTTACGTCCGGGCTAGGACTGCGAGCTTGCGTCTGCCCGGTTATTTGACGGCGCGGACGTGTTCGACCGTGAAGAGTAAAATATTTGAGGGAGCTCGAGGAATCAGCTTGAACGAATTTGGTTGCTGTTGCCGGGTCTCTCGTCGTTTATCGGTACCATTTCTAGAAGTAGTTTACTTCAAAAGGATCTCGAGATTATTAAACCTCTGGAGATTATTTTCTATTAGCTTACGTGCAAAACGGTAATTTGAAAAAAAAAAAAAAAAAAAATAAACGTGGATTTTACACAAATGTCATTCCTATAAGTTTTAAAGAAAACACAGGTTCGTCCCTTACTCAACACCGATTCGTAAAAAGATATTAAAATTTATTAGCAGGATTGAGAATAGCAATCGGTCAATCGAACCCGTACGAATTAGGGTAATGCATATTTTAATTATGCCGCGCTCTTACAAATTCTTTATACCCTAGCTTCATTAGCTTCGGTAATTAAATTTAATACGATATTTTATAATTAATTGAAACGACTCCGGTGAAACGTAATACATCAGCGGAATATAATAATATTTCGAAGCGAAATATAAACTAAGTAAAACTTAATTAACTCCCTAATAGAATTATACTTAATTAACATCTCAATATATATATATATATATATATTCAAATATATTTTTCAACTCCCAAAAGCACGTCGCAAAAGTAAATAATTAATTAAGGAAAAATCAACCTCCGATCGTCGTTAAAATTAATTGCCAGATAAAAGACACACACGCGAATGCGAATGAAATTATGTCAAATTAAAAGGGCAAATCGGGAACGGATTATATACTCGAATTTTCAAGGGGATCGAGTAGAGAAAGGAGAGGAAGATTCGAAACAAAACTGGTGGGAGGCATGACGTATAAGTCGAGTCGCGTACGGATACTCCTGTGCACGAGCTCAAGATTAATCCCGGGCAGCGAGCGAGAGAAATATTAAAATCGATCGCATTCATTACTACGCTCATTCGCTCGTTTACAACGCGACTCGAGGCCCGAGAGCGACTCTGCAAAAAGAAATGGAAAGAGAGCGCGCATGGAGGAGCTTTGTGCCGTAGAGTCGATATTAAAAAACGAACTCTCCCAGCAGCAGCAACAGCAGCAGCAGCAGCGGCAGCAGCAGCAGCGCCGGCAGCGGCATCGAGGCTGTATATTAGAGCACGCGCCGCGGCACGCGTGGCAAAAAATCCTCTCTCCCTGCTCTATTATTGGATATTTCAGCGCTGGGAGGGCGGTCTTTAAGTTCGTTGATCAGACGAACTCTCTCTCTCTCTCTCTCTCTGTTTGCGAGAGAGAGAGAGAGAGAAGGAAAAAATAGAAGGACACAAAATGGTCTGTACGTGCGGCGGAAAAAAATCCAGCAAAACCCTTACCCCGCCCAAGAGGGACTGCTGCGATCGATGGTCAAATCCTATATCTGCGTTTTTACGCTCGCGCTACTACCTACGCGGCGGCGGCGGCGGCGGCGGCGGCGGCGGCGGCGTCGTTTTATTACATGCCCCCGAGATACGCCGCCCGCGCGTCCTACCTTGTGTGTTATGTTTGGACTCCAGGCTCTTTTTATTCTTTTCGTTTCACTCGAGGCGCGAGCGCTCTATCCTCTTTGTTTCGCACACACACTATTCGCGCGCATCTTTGTATAGCTTCTCCCGCGTTTTTGTTCTAGCTACGCGCGCGCGTCTCTCCTCCTTTTTTTTCACCTCTTGCCTCGCGCGCGTGCGTTTGTTTTCACTCGCTTTTTCTTTTTTCTTTCTTTTGCTTTTTTTTCGTTTCGGCGCGTGTTTTATAGGTAAGAAAATATATAGTGTCAAGGAGAGCAGTCTAGTTTTTCTTAGAGAGAGAGAGAGAGAGAGCGATTTTTCAGGATTTCCTTTTTTCTCCCTCAGCGTCCCCGTTTCTTTCTCACTCTCTTTGCCGCGACCTTTGTGCACAGCGCATGCATACTTGTATATGTAAGTTATGTTTATAAAGAGCTTGGGTTTCTCGACGAGTGGGAGAGGAGAGGGGGATCGCGAGAAAGGTTTTTCAAGGTAAAGCTCCGTGTAACGCTCCGGCGCGTATCCTTTTAATAACTCGAAAGTACGAGTGAACTTACTTCAAAGTGTCTTATACGTTCGAATGCTGGGTTTTTGCGCTGTGCGACACACATTTTTCCTTCCCTGCTTCTTAATTATTTCGAGTTTTGGCCTGATTTCTTGTAGGGTAGTTTTTATGGATGGCTTACCATACTCGAGCGCGCAAAAGTCACTTTGCCAGATGCGTCTCACAAATTACTACTCTTACGGCGGGACTATGCTGCTTTAAAATGGAAATTTAAACGCTCGGGATATTTACATGATCATCCGACGTTAAAATTATAAACTGCATGGCAGCGTACACGCCAGACTGTTCGTGCAGACTTTATGCGTGTGGCGGGAGGGAGTGTCCATTTTGAAATTCAAAAATAGCTGACTTTTAGATTCGGATCAGTGACGCGAGTGACGTTTTGCATGTTGCTAAACTACAGCCGTGCAACAAAAATAGAACAACCATCGCGCGGACGCGCAGTTTGTCCAATAACTTTATTTCTGGTTCGAACAGAAAGATAATAATCACCTTCGATTTCACCGACTACCAAAAAAAAAAGGAAAAAAAAAACACGAAACAACAGTGATAAATGGAATGCCTTAACAGGCTATACAAAGCTATATATCTCCGAGAGCCTACCATTTTTACGTTCGCTATATTACTCGAACGAAGGAACCCATTTGCCACTCCCATTTCACGCCCGATAGCTTACAGAGAGCGAAACGTTACCTAGCCGCGCCACGAAAAAATAAGAATCGGAGAGCACACGGGGAGACATGCCGCGAGCAACGAAAAAAAGAAAAGAAGAAGAAGAAGAAAAAATCTATTACAGCTCGACTGGTACTCGGCTATTATATACAGCGTGGAGGGGAGGCGGAATAATATCCATGTAAACGAATTTAAATTAAAATTTACCCCGACGCCGTCGCTCGCTCTTCCCCCTCTCAACCTCATTCTCGCGTCTTCCGAACGTTTTTTCCTCCTCATCTTCCACTCGCTCTATCTATTTTATTCGCTCCATCAAGTCGAAGCGGACGCGACTTGCCGATCCTCTATTATAAACTGCCGCTTCCTTCCATGCGGCAAACCTTCTCTCTCTCTCTCTCTCTCTCTCTCGCGTACTCATTCCATTTTACTTCTTTGCTCACGAGGTATATATACACACTACGAGAGCTTGGCTAGTCTGTGCTCGCGAGAAAGAAGAGTACAAAGAGAGATCAACGAACGAGCATCGTAAAAGTCTACGCGCAGCTGCCTTTGTTAAACCCGAGCGCTCGCGCGCTGTATTATTTCGCTTTCTTCTCTCGCTGCGCTGCGCGCCCTTAAGTATATATACTACTTCCGCGCTTCGTTCTGCCTTTTTTTTTGTCGATACGCCTGGATCGCGAGAGAGAGAAGAAATAAAAAAGCGTTGTTTTGAAGTTGGGACGTATCGTTGATTTATAGCGTGATTATGTCTTCGAGGCGGAGGAACCGTTCGTTCGCATTTTTTTTTTTATTATACACGCGAAATGAAGAATCGAGGGGGATTATTGCGGGGAGGAGATTCGGGCAAATGAACGGAGAGGAGAAAAAAGTTGGGAAATGGAAAACATGAATTACGAGTTTGTGAATAATGTTTGGTTTTAAAAAGGTTTAACGAGTGAGCGTCGAGTTGGAAGTGCCCCGCGCTTACGTAAGAGCGATTGATTATTTCGAAAGTGATTCGGGCAATTTTTTTTTCCTCGTTTTTTTTTACACCGTTTCCAACCGATTTTTTATAGTAATGCAATTAGAATGGCAAGAATTTGAGCGATATTTTAACTTTTAGTAGGATAACGATATCATTTTACGCGCAACGAATTTTAAAAGTTTTTCCAATAGATATTTCATTATGAACCATCCAAAATTTAAAACATAAAAAAAACTTTAATTTTCTGGAATAAATTATTTCCTTACGCAAGCTTATTACGACGAGACGTTGACGTATGCTAAATTAAATTTTAACTGCATTAAATAATTATCAATACAAACTTTGATTATCTTCGTTAATTGGAACTAGCCAGAATCGCCCACTCGACATAATCCTTTGTTGCAGTAAGGGCTTATTTGTTTTATGCGATTTTATACAAATCCCTCTCCCTCTTCCCAGCAGCGATAATGTTGTCATATTAATTGTAGCCAATCTACAAGAAATATTGTGGGAGAAAGAACATTGCCGGTAATATTTTAATCCTATCGGTTGGAATTACTAACAAAAACTGTCAAGGCAGATATTTAGCAATTTTCCAAGAAACAGACTCTTAATTTTCCGTAAGTAAAAGGAATATTTTAAATTGAAGTGCCTTTCTAGAAATAGCAGGTACTTTTCAGAGAAAAATCTCGAGACTAAATCCTATTTAATTAAAAAAAAAAAAAAAAAAAAATGTTGACTAAGCTACTTCAAAAAGAGAAGAAGAATGTTAATTTTGCCCGCATTTTTCGTAACCTTCTTTGACTACTTTCCGCTACCGCACAAAAAAATGTTCTACAACATAAAGGAAGAGAGAATATTTAGGATGAAATAGTTAGAATTCATTTAAAATACGTATTAACTTTGTTTATTTATATGGTTTGTAATCAGATGAACGAAAGTAAATAAAATGTTATGTTGAAAATCTAATTTGCAAAACTGTTTAGTCGAGTACTCGAATATTCGAGACAAATTAATTACTGTGACTGACCAGCATTATTCATCGCTTAAGAATCCATTCAACGATAAATAAAAGCTACGCTGTCGCGTCGTCATAAATTACTCAATTTTTATCTTGCTCCCGATAATCGAAAAATCTACTTTAAAATGAAAATGTCCTATTCGATCTATATCTTCGGTCAACCCAAAATGTATGGCGCATAAATCTTCTAGTTAACCATCAGTTTGTGAAAATCCATAAATCATTCGAATTCCACCGCTGTCCACCTATACATAACATAACCATGGTCCATTCATAACGCTTTTTATGATTAAAAACAAGCCAAAAGCTTAAGTAATCTTTTCTCTATAAATGGTAAAAAGACCGTTCCTGTCCGAAACAGAAATGAATTTTTCCAATTGCAATAACCGATCTACAATGGTCATTTGCACTCGCAATGTTCAAATCAGAATCGAAAATCTTAATTTTCGCAAAAACAGAATACATCGGACAAAGCTTTCGAGAGCCATAATAACCAATAATTGTACGTGGCAAGTACTTCGATAAATAGATAAAGAGCACACACCCGTTGAAACTTGGCGAGTCGATCCTCGCTTGATAAACCCCCTCGGCCAAGAAGAGCCCGGAAGAAAAAAAAACGAATCCTCGAGCGTAAACCAAACGAAATTCGCACGCACTCGAGAGGAAGAAAAAAAGGCTCCAGAAAGAAGAAAAAAAAAAGAAAGAAAAACGAGGTAAGACCATCGCGTAAAAAAGCGCTGCGATTTATCCACACAGCGCGACTCACATATACATTAACTCGTCTCGTTGCAGCCTCCTTAACCAGAAAACAATAAAGCACTGGAAAATCCGATCCTCAGCCGCCTACTCCTATAAACACTCGAGTGTCTCTCTCTCTCTCTCTCTCTCTCTCTCTCAGAGCTCAGCTCTCGTCGATCGATCCCCTTCGCGCGCGTTAACCAAACGTGTCCGCGGCATTAATCAGCTGGCGGATATACAGGCGCGCCTCTCTCTCTCTCTCTCTCTCTCTCACCCCTTCACTCCTCGCGCGCGACTATCAGCATAAACTTTCGTTTAAGCGCCTATGCTCGTTTTTCTCTCTCCCTTTCACTTTTTATTGCTCCGGCGGGTCCTCGATTCAGGGAGGGGTCGGGGAAGGGGAGGGGGGGAAGTGTGTGCGCGCAAACGATCGGTTCTAATGCCTCGTTAGCGCGTGGGCGGCGGTAGTGGTATAGGGTTTCGCGAGAGAGAGAGAGAGAGAGAGAGAGAGAGCGAGGCATGAACTGGTTACGGAATAATTGCTGTCGAAAACAGCTACTTTGATGAAGTGTCGATTTACGTTTATGGGCGGGTACCGAGGCGCGACAGAGAGGGAGGCTGTTTGTATACGCAGATGGCGCAGTGGAGCGTGTGCGTGTGACTCTTTCGCCGCCGAGGATAAATTCAATTGAGACTGAAGGGGAGCGACGCGACGAGTTGTTTGAGTGCTGCGCGCAGTGACAATAGGGGGAGGCGATTTAGAGGTGTGGCTGGTGATGCGTTGGATATATATTGACCGTTTTCATTGATTTCGTGTGGTCGCGAGTGCTGTTGGTGCCTCTCTCTCTCTCTCTCTCTCTCTCTCTCTCTCTCTCTCTCTCTTTAAATCAGTGCTTGAATTATGTGGCACGCGCGCGGAAGTGAAAAATGCCATGGGTTGCGTCTGGCGCTATACACTAACTCAATTAGCGGTGTCGTTGTCTTCGCTGTGTATGGGTGGCTGTAAAAAAATCTGTCGTGTGTGGGGTAGCCGATGTATAGAGCCGAGATTCAATTTATTTCGTGCAATCCAGCGGGGATTGCTTTTATATTTGAAATTTAGTTTTAGTTATTGCGGATGTTTATATATAAATCCGATTTGAACTTTTGGGGGAGAAATAGAGCGAAGGGATTGAATTGCTGCGATATTGCAAATCGGATATAGCGAGTTTGATTAGAATGAGCCGCGCCTGTATGATGAAACCAAAGTTTTACAATAAAATAGAAATGTTTTTTTTTGTTTTTTTCTTTTTTGGGCGCGACTCATTATTTTATTATTTACTTTGGTGGTCAGATTTAAAAACTCTTTCCGTGAAATATTTAGTTTGATTCGCGATTTGCTCGACCGCAAATCAGCTTCGCGCCTACACGCAACAATACCGCACGCAATCGATCGATTTAATCACGATTTAAATGATCCATAGAACAACAGTACCTTTAACGCGCGTTCGCGGCGGCTTCCACTCATTTGTCGTTTTATTCAGGTAATAGGGCTATAGAGTTTGATAGTACAAAAGTCCATCGATATTGTTTGCTGCACTTTATGACAGCTTAGTTCGACAATGGGCAGCGTGTGCACTAAAAATCACAAAGCTTATTATTTTTCAGTATATGTAGGCCAGCGATACAATTGTTGCGTGTGCAATATATATATACACACATATATACCTATGTTGCAATAATAATATTGATTATGCGATAAGCCGATTTGCCCGTAAATCATTCGGTATACTCAAAATAGGATGACAAAATAATGTCGTATTCGGTCGGTCTGTTACTGTGATTTGATTCATCGGAGGAATATCGTACCAATTATTATTAGTTCGCCTCAGAATAAATATCACTTTCGTATCAATGGCACAATGCCCGAACAATGAGGAACGGCATCTAATTTAACGATTTATATAAAATACTGTACAAAAAATGAAAAGATATGGAATCACAATGGCAATTTATTTTTACGATTAAAAACGTTTTGTAAACGACCTATTCAAGACTCTTATTCATAAAAATGAAATGTAGCTGTAATAAGTTAAATTAATTAGTACTCAAGTTTAACCATCGCCATTTACCAAAGTCATAACGTAACAAAACGATTGTCGTAAGCCTCTGTCTGACTTCCCTATTCGTTATCACCGATTGCCAATCTTTTATCAAAAATCAATCGCTCACCAAACCCGAACGTTCCATATCGAGAACAAGGAAACAGCAATAAGCAATCCCAAAGGACGTCCTATAAACAGATGATGGGGAGCGAGTATATACAGCAGTCGAGCGTCAGTCGATAGCCGCGTCGCCCGAATATAGCTCGTATTCGCGCGACCTAAAGACGACAATTAAAGACCGTTTCTCCAGCCCCTACCCGTCCCCTCCTCACTCCCTCTATTCCTTTCGCGCAACTCTGCAGAATAGTCAGAGAGATAGAGAGAGATATAGAGATAGAGAAGAGAGAGAGAGAGAGAGAGAGAGAGAGAGAGGGACAGAGAATAGGGAGTCACGGTGGATAATTTGCCGCTTCCGCTTTATTATAACAGCAGCGCTAGCGGAACACACGCGAGTGTATCGCTTTACGAGGTAGAAACGCGCACCAACTCGGCTACTAAAAGCTTGACTCGTACTACTTGTGCCCGGGATACCCTCGCTCTCTCTCTCTCTCTCTCTCTCTCTCTCTCTCTTTCTCTCCCTCCCTTGCTCACTTTCTCGTCGTCGCGGTGATTTCGCGGTCGAAAGATCCTCTTATTTTCTTTAGGTTTCCCCCTCTCTGTCTCTCTCTCTCTTTCTCCCTCGCTCCTTTATTTTTCTTTACGAGGCCGCGCGGCCGCACGACGTTATACCGCACCGGCTAAATAAAGTGCCAAATGCGACGCGCACGGGTTTCTTTGTCGTTGCTGTTGTTGTTGCTCGCTCCTCGTCGGGTGGACGAGGAGCGACAACCGCGGGAAAGGGGCTCTCTTCCGCCGTCCCGCTTTTTGTGCTTTCGTTCGAAGAGTTTCGGAGCCGGCGAATGGCGGAGGATAATTTCAGTCCGCCGCTGAATGGCTTTTATACGCTCGCGGCTCCCTATCTCTCTCTCTCTCTCTCTCTCTCTCTCTCTCCTCCTTATCATCTCGAGCGCGCGGCAGGGCTCGCGTGTAGCTTGTCCTTCTCTACCTCTAATTTTAACATTTTTACTAAGCGGATTTAGCTCGAGCGTGTATAAATGTATACGAGTTGGGGCGTATTTGTGTCGTTGAGCGTATAGTTTCGGTCTTTCTGCGGTTCGGTAATTGCTTTGAATTCGCGAATCTCTCGCGGCTGGGTTCGTTAGGCGTTAGAGTTTAGAATGCATTGTGTATGTGTGTGTGCGCGCGCCGCGTGAATTAAACGTTTTTGCGACTGCATGCACGCGCGCCTACTAAGTTTGCAGCTTATACGAGTTTAAAGTCGCGCTACGAAATAATGTATTTATCGATGGGATTTCCAGCTTATTCCTCCTAAACGTTTAATTTGTTCGAGTGATTTCGCGCCCTTCATTAACAGCCGCCGACTGTTCGCACAGAACACCTGCATAAAATAAGCAATATATAAGCATTTCTTTTTCCTTTCTTTTTTGTCGCGAAAAATAAAACATTTATTCCGCGGAATTAATTTCTATTCATTTTACTTCTATGGGTCTCTCGGAATATACTACACTCGATTCTCCGGAGCACTGAATAATGAGAGATCGATCGCGTTTCGCTTAAAACTTGGGTGGCGACTCATTGAGTCGAGTGTGCTAAGGAAGAAACCAATGAATTTCCAATGAGAAAACAAATCTCAAAATGCCGGCTCTGCTCGCGTCAAAGAGGAAAACGCATTAGAATGCGAGTGAGACGAAGTATTATATAGTGCGAGGAGAGAAGAAATATTTTTCTAGATTTTTATTGCACTCGCGTCATTATGCATTGTACGTTTTGAATGTCGGTTCTATCGGGGAAAGAAATCCCATATCCGATACTCGTTTATTAATAGGAGATAATAAAGACGATTCCTGCGGGAAGTGGGGACGGGGAGGAGGGAGCCATGACATTTGATCATTCGACATTTTACGAAAGTTGCATTTGAGCGGATTCTTTTGCAAGTCCACATCTTTTGGGATTAGCTATTTATTATTCTCGTTGGTATACGACCCTCTTCGATTGTTTGGTATTTTATACACGGAATCGAATCCAAAATAGAATTTTCTTTTGTGCAAATTTTAGAGGCAATATTTCTATACTAGTACCAGCACATCTTATACGTGACTTTCTTTTTAAGTTCTCTTTTACGTACACGATCTTTTGCCATTTGACAAATACCATTTATTAAAATATTCAACTGAATGCATATAAATTCAAATTTATTGACAAAGTATATCGATACGTCACGATGAATTTGTGTTGCGAGCTTTATTGTGTACGGAGTATGGCTATATTTATTCATTGCTATAAATATCATATGATACAATGACGACAGCAACGAAATATTCCTCTTTTTCACAACCGAAAGAATAAGCAGCATTTTATATAATTAAGCTCTGATATAGAATAAAATGAAAAGTATCTCGAGGACGTTACGTGAGAAATAGTCGAGTGTGCAGTAGCCCTTGTTTCGCGCTCATCCATAAAGAGTATAAGAAAAGTAAAAAATTCTCGGGCACGTAAGTAGATGCACTCGAAAAATTAGGCCGAGCAGAAAGTCATTCCCTCGAGGTTGAACGAGAGGCTCGTCGAATGATTCGGCCCTCTCGAACATCCGAACAATTATCGAGCTGTCGACATCCTCTCTCTCTCTTTCTCTCCCTTTCCTTCGTTTCATGCTTGTTTCGCGAGAAATTTCACGTGTATCCGTGCGCCTTAAAAGTAATCGTTGTCCGCGGCTGCCATTATTATCGAGTACTAGAGAAACAAAGAGAGTAAAAATAGCCAATATCTCGAGTTAAATAGAATATGTAATTTCAGCATTGAATTCATATCGTTTAATCTTGATGCGAATTCGAATGGACAACTTGGTTTTTTCGACGAGAAAATAAAATTCAGAATCGCGCGTGAATGCAGAGTCATAGCAATTAGCGAAAGAGTTAGATTAGCGCTTGCGTAAAAAGAAAGTCGCCATGCGCGCAGAGTTGAAATATGTTGCGCATGAATAATAAGTGCAAAATTCAGCGTATAATACCCCGGGGGTTTTAGCAGCTGTAAGCTCTTGGAAAGCGGTAATTTGCAAAGCGTTAAAGCTAATCTTTGAAAAGGGGAAGGGGGTGGAGAAGAAGAGACGCGCGAATTGAAGGCGTTCATAATATTCGCGCTAGAGCTCATATAGCGGGGAGGGGAAAGGTTTAGAGTCAGCGACCCCAATAACCAACCGAGAGGGACTTTAAATTACTGCGCATAATTTATGTGTGCAGATATCACAGTTCAAGAGGCTAACATTATACCGGTTGGCGCTCGCGCTCTTTTTTTTTCCGCCAACCCCACCGAAAGCTTATATATATATATACATTCGAGCGACGGCTCGGCGATTCACATATAAAATAATCTCTTGGCGACTTAAATGGAGAGAGAGGGAAAGAGAGAGAGAGAGAGAGAGAGAGCCAGTCTTTTATCTCATCCGAGAGAATGTGTATAGGCAATCCATTCAGTTTTCGTGAATGCCTTTAGCGGCAGGACTGAATCCGAGCTGGAGCCGCGCGAATTGAATGTTCTCCAAAATTTTTCGTACGGCTGAAATCTTTTTTCGCAAAGAGGTCATTTATTCTACTTCGCCGCGGTATCGTTGAAAAGCGCTCGAGTTCTGTTTGTGGCGTCCACATTAAAATGTATACGAATATAAGTATCTTTATACTTTTTATTGTACCGGGGTTTGCGCGGCTTAATTACGATAATTAACGAAAGGCTTAATACTGGAAATTAGATTCCGAGTTTGTGGCTTTGTAATTGTTTGGCCCTTGGCCTACTTCGTGACTATTTAAATAAAAGTCCCCGCAGCTAGTATTCACCCTCTTTCGAGCTCGGTATCCCATCAAAGACATTCAACGATCCGAATTCCAGTCATTAACGCGGCCATTCCTCATCCACCGCACATTTCAACGAGTTTAAATAAGTCATCCGCGAATTCGTCCATTCCCCGTAAGCGTCTATTGCATCCCCCCGAAACTTTCGTGCAAACCCGTCGTGATATTAGACGCAAAAGGAAAGAAAAAAAGGGAAGAAAGGTGAGGCGAAGGAAGCAAAAGGCTGCAGCAGCAGGAGTTGGAGCGCCTAACTGAATTCCCCCGGATCCTAAAACCGGTAAACGCAGCACTTGTGAAGCAGCAGCGGCGTCCGAATCGTCGAACCTTCCTCAAGCTTCCGTGGGAAAAGAAATATCGACTGTCCCTCAGGGGTATCGGAGCAGCTCTCGATTCGCAGGCCAGCCTCGACGCACATATACCCAAAGCTTTGACCGTCGAAGTGTCTCTCGCGCGCGCATCCCTCGCCTCTCGGACAATTTGATCAGTGACTCCGAGGAATTGTGTGTCTCTCCCACACCAACGCGCGCGCGACTTAAACTCTCTTGTTTTTCCACACTTTGTCAGTATGTATATATAGATTTACGAAAGGGTGTATGTATACACATATATATATATATATAGATAAGCGGCCGGTGTTATACGTGCAGGTAGCTCGGGAATCGTGGCATCCGCCCAAGTGAGTCTCTCTCTCTCTCTCTCTCTCTCCCTTTTCCCGGGACAAGTGCCTTTTTTCTCCACTCTCTCTCTCTCTCTCTCTCTCTCTCTCTCTCTGTGTCTCGCGCCTCCGAGTGTATACTGTCGGTTTCTGGGTTAAATCCATTGTTGTTCAGCGATTCTGCGCTTTTTTACTCTCGCCTCGCTCTCTCTCTCTCGCTCTCTTCGCACTTCGTTAATGCGAACAATCGATTTTTTTTTTCAAGCTGACTTGTTTGCCGGTGGTGCACGTTGTGCTTTCCTTTGTTACGCGGTCCGGCTCTCTCGCTCTTTCTCTCTGTCTCTGTCGCGCGCGCGCGCGCGCTCGAAGAATTGCCGCGATTATACGTCGTAACGGGGCTTAAAAGTCCCCGCGCCCACTTTTCGGTGCGTTAATTTTATGGCGACGATTGTATTAAACGAGTCGCCGACACCGCCGCCACCACTTGTGCGTCTGTGCGTGTGTATGTGTGCGCCTGTGCTTTAATTATTTAGCGATAAAATTTCTGGTTTGCGGTGCGTGAACGGTGAGCCGCCGTTTCACTTATACAGCGTAGCACGAGAATTGCTCGACATTTTTATTTTTAATTGCCGCGCGCGGCACTGAAACCGCCCTCGTGTCTTTACAGTTCTGCACTGGAAACATTCCGTAAAATTTACGACGAGCTTGTCACGCGTTGTTATTTAAGACTCCTTTTTAAATTGGAACAGGATTGTTTAAGAATAACGTTAAAATATTACGAGGAGTTGTAATGTATCGACTTGAACAGCGATTTGTAGATAGAATGCACATATTTGAATCGAATCTTTACGCGACTAATCATTATCTACCTCAAAATACTTATAGCAAAGATTTTCGCGCTTATGAATTGCCTGAATGAATAATTGCTGCAATCTTATGAAAGAAAAATATCGAACTATCCATCATCGCGATAAGCAAAATATAAAGTGTAGCGCGAAAAATACTCAAATAAATCGACCGATTCAACCCCCCAACAATCTGGCATACATCAACGAGGTGTATTAGATCTAAAAAAGCTAATAATAAAAAAAAAGCTTGTAAAAAGCACGGCAAAAATCTCGACATCGGCAAAAGTCAGGGGGGGGGGGGGGGGGGGGGGGAGAACCGAATTCCGAGGCTCCCAAAGGACAGCCGCGCATATGCATCGCTTTGTGCCCACTTCGCAATAACTACTATGGAAGCACTCTCCGAACGCACCGCCGAGAGAGAGAGAGAGAGAGATCGATCGTTCCACTTAGGACTTCAATGCGAATCGGCCGACGAACGGGCGCGCTAGAGCGAGAGACAGCGAGAGACAGCAAGAGAGAGAGTGAGCGAGAGGGAGAGAGAGAGAGAGCCAATGCACATCCCCGGCGACGAGAAAACAAATCTCGGGTGCAGCGTATCCGATCACTCTCGCTCGCTCACTCTCTTGCTCTCTCTCTCTCTCTCTCTCTCTCGCTCTGTCGCACGTCAAAAGAGAGACGAAGAGAGGAGACTACGCCCCGAAGAGTCGTCGTCCTCATCGTCCGCTCCACGATAATTTCCATATTCCCGAAGCGCTCGATTCCCTCTCTCCCTCTCGTATTCCTACTTTCTCTCCCCATATATATATATATAGGCGTGTGTGGGAATGTGTGCGTTTCTCTCTGGTGGATCAACTCGAAGCTTCTTTCAAAATCACTCGCTCGAGTCGTGATTTTTCTGAAATATTCCGTACGATCTGTGGGGACGAGCGTTGGCGCTATGTCATCGGGTCGTAGACCACGGGGAGACGCGACGATGGTTCCCCGGTCGAATGCGATTCTTTTGTTTGCGATGAATAATGGTATGGAGGTTGCGGCATACGCGAAGCACATGCTGCAAAGACTGAACTATATATATATGTATACGGTAGAGATCGAGCGAGAAGCTCGTTTGCTTTATGCAATTATTGAATGACTTCGTTCGTTTGTCCGCATAGCGGTTACCTCGATTATACGTGGGACGCGAACGATACCAGCTCTACGTACAATCTCATTAAACTTCGATCCTTACAGACGAAACTTTAACGGAGCTATAGGAAGCGATCTAATCTATCCTCTTTGCCATCGATAATGTCGAGATAATGCAGATTGAATCTCTTACGGGAAACTCGTCTCATTCGAACTTACCAACTCCTCGAGCTCATAACGTACACTTGCCACCGCATATAGGACCGAATTCATTCGGATCCACAAAATTGGGGGTTATACATGGGTAACCTTGAAAAAGATCATCGATCACTCGTTTCACTATATCGTCACGGGCGTGAGTTTTCCCAACCCCCCCAATAACAAAAAAAAAAAACAAACATGAAATCGCGACTCAGCTGTCCGGCGCGATCGCAACAATCGTCGAGTATACAACAGGGTTTATTATCTTAGGGTATGGATCTCCTTACCGGTGATGCCGAGCAGTATCCAGCATACGAGGCAGAGTACGTAGTAGTTGACGCAGGAGGACGTCCTCATGTTGCTCTGACGGCCACTGGCATACCTCCGTCCTTAGTCGGCGTGTGGACCGTTTGCACCACTACCACCAGCCCTCTTCCTCCTCCTCCTCCTGCTCTTCCTCTTCTTCTTCTTCTTCCTCCGCCTCCTCCTCGTCGACCGCCTCTGCTATACTTCCACGGTATAGCTCTCTGGCACGGAGCAGCTTCGCTAACCCGGCTCCTCTTCTTCCTCTTCTTCTTCCTCCTCTACTTTCGCCGCTGCCTCCACCTTCACCTCCTCCTCATTCACCACCGCCTCCCATCCATCCTAATCCAACTTTCTCTCCTCTCTCCACTCTTACTTCCCTCTGTACGCAGATCCCTATTATAATACAGGGGCAGTAGGCCCTCCTCGTCACTTTGTCACACTTGTCGCGTAGTATTATATGCGTCACAAACAATCGCCGCTCTCTCTCTCTACTGTCGTAGCACAACAAACAAGCTGAGCCGCAGGGCGTGTTTTAGACGGACAAAAGGAAGGAAAAAAAAACAAAACAAACAAACCAGATGTATATATATATATATATATATATGTGTGTGCCGAAGGAGAGAAACCGCGGAGCAGCACGCCGCAGCTATCACCAACCGACGTTTCTTATCTATTTCTCCTCTCGTCTCTGTACTATTTTGCTCAGGTTTTCAAGGGAAATGAAAAAAAAAAGAAACGAACGGGGAAAAGGAGAAACCGGGCAGAATCGAGTCTAGCGCGAGTCTCGCGCGCGTACGGGTGGATGAGTCGGCTTTAAAACGGCTCTCTATACTCTCTTAGCCTTGGAGCTTTTGCCACGACACTGTGTATGTATATATATGTATATATGTATAGGGCCGCGAAGAGCGCAGCACCGAGAGCGTTGAGATACGCGCGTTTGCGGCGCGGCTCGCAGCGGCTCTCTCCGCCGAATATGAGTACCAGAGGAGACCGAGAGCCTGTACACACTGAACACCTAGTCGCACCACTCGTTCGTTCTCTCGCTCGCTCGCTCTCTCTCTCTCTTAGTCAGGTCTATCGCAGCGGTAGCGCGCGCGCCCCGGTGTAGCCCCCTCTGGAGTCGAGCGGCGAAGGCGCGCTCTCCGCCGACTGGGATATGGTGAGGGTGTGCGAAGGGGGCCAAAGCGAGAGGAGCACAGAGAGAGAGAGAGAGAGAGTGGGACAGTGGAAGGGCGGGAGGGAGGGGAGGGGAGGGATGGAGGGTGGCTGAGGCGTCGCGACGCGGCCCGGGCGAAGCTCTATGAACCCTGCTCACTGCCGGGTCTGCTGGCGGCGGCGGCGGCGGCACTGCCCGCGCCCGCGCACCCGCCGGAGCACAGCCCCGGGATCCGCGCAAGCGTGTTCACACTCTCTCTATCCCACGGTCTCGCGCCGCTCGCTCTCTCTCTCCCTCTTCCTCTCCCTCTTCCTCTCCCTCTGCCACCGCTGCCGCTGCACGCATATATCCCCACCCGCGCGTATATACCATATACATATATACATATATATATATATATATACCGCCGCTCTTGCCTCCTTCGTCTTCCCTCTCTGTCTCATCTGACTTTTCTTTTACAGAAGAGAGCAGCTCGTTGTTCTTCCCTCTCGCTCCCCGCTTCTCTCTATCCGTACTTCTCCTCTGTATCTCTCTCTCTCTCTCTCTCTCTCTCTCTCTCTGTGGGTGCATTATTTTCTTTAGGATTGTCAGGAATTGTTGTCGTCCGTTCGCTCGTTCTTCTTCTTCTACTTCTTCTTCTTCTGCTTCGTCCTCCTCGTCTTCTTCCCTTTTCATCTTCTCTGCTTCATCTTTCTTTCTCTCTCTCTTCCCTTTTTTTGCCCTCTGTCTCTCTCTCTGTCTCTCTCTCTCTCTCTCTCTCTCTCTCTGTTCCTCTGTTTGTCGAGCTTTCGGTATAGCCGCGCCAACCGAGGTTCGCCAGCTCCCTACAGAGCTTGATTTCTCCTCTCTCTGTCCTCGTTATTTTCTTGCTGTACGAGAATGGTATACCTTTTATATATATAGGTATATATATATATATAAAGAGCGGGTAGATAAGGTGGCGTCTTTCGATATGTACCTCTGGATGTGACACAGTGTCTTTGTTCGACTCTTGGGTCCCGCTCTCTATCTCTCTTGTATAAAGCGTGTCCGACGTTTTCTTATGGAGTATATATAAGTTCGGTGCCCGGAGATCCGTTCGGTCATTTGTTTATAGATTGGGAAATTTCTGACTCGCCCGTTGAGGAATTCGCCAACCTCCGCCCCTCCCATGTCCTTTGTGGACCCTTTTATATATATGCTCCCCCCTCTCTCTTCGATCTTTTACATTAAATGCTCTCGGGGACAAATTACGCGGAATTCAGGCTCTTTTTATTGCCTCGGTCGAGTCCCCGTTGACTCGACAATTCTGAGAGATGATGCCGGTTGCCGTCGCCGTGGGAACGGGAGGCTTCGCGAGCGAGGAAAAGAGCGACACTCGGGCTATTGCTAGGAGTTTTGTGACAATTGGTTGTCCGAGATGGAAGCGCGGAGAGTTGTGTAGTGTGTGTGTGTGTGTGCGCGCTCGCGACGAGCTGCTGATTATTCATTGTCCTTGGTGATTTTTGTGCCTTTCAATTTGGAGAGGCGCCGGTTAATTGGGACAATGACTCGTGATTCGGTTACACGTGAATTTATATAGTTCCTTATGAATTGTCGACTCTTCATCTAGTGTTTGGACTAGTAAACCGATTTGTTACCATCGTACTTCACTACGTTCTCCAATTTACGAGTAAAACTTCTTTTTTTACGAAAAAAAAAATAAGGCCATTGTATTTCTATTCGCACTAATGGACCATTCTATTATTTCTTTTTTTTCCATTTTATTCGGCAATCAAATTCATTAAAGTCAACACGCTTTAAGAGCGCTATAAGCACTTTTATCCATCGATGGGGGAAAAAAAAAAGAAACATCAAACTGATGAATACGACACTGAATTTTTATCGAACAAAACAGAACACGGAACGAAGCCTTTAAAAGTTACCGGTGGAATTATTTATCGCTGAGCTGTTGATTAATGCAAAAGTTTTTTCCTCACCTATATTTAGGTCGTCGACGTTTTACGAAAGCTGCGGCGTGTCTTCTCCCGGTAAGGTACGTTACACTTCGGCAACTGTCCTTTGTATCCCCGTTACGCACACACACACACAGCCTCGAAGTCTCGCAGAATGTCAAAGAAATTCACCCTTTCAAGAGTTCCTTCCTTATCCCCTTGAGCGTACAAGGGGACCTAAAGTTAAGGCCATGCCTTCGAAACTTGAAAACACGCGGCAGGGCTACGACGAGAATTAAGCGGAGGTTATTTATTTATAGTGTGCGGGACGAGCAGTAGACTTAATTGGAATTTTTAGATGCTGGCGCAGCTCGACGCATACTTTATGCGATTACGTATTTGTTATTTACCTTGTTAGTTTTATTTTTTCTGCACTTCTCGAGTGAGCGATATTTGAAAAGTATTTCAGTGGGTTTTGTTTTTATTAGAATAGTAAGAGAGTTTTTTTTTTTTTGTAAATGCACTGACATATGTAGAAACGTGGCTCTTTTTTTGGATACATCACGGGAGCTCTTCAAAAAGTCAACGACTCTTTCGCTGCCCATTCATGTCAAGTTTCGCTATGAATGCATATATAAATGGGCTTTCCATTTCAAAAGCTTCGTCTTTTCATCAGTGGAACGAATTAGACAATTTATTGTCCACTATTTCCCAATACGATTTCACTCTAACGAAATAACGATTCTAACAGAAATTTACATTTTTATTACTTGCATAAAAAGAATATCTTCACAATAGCTCTAATTGCACACAAAATAGTAAAAGCTAGACTTCGGTAGATTTCGGATAATCCAAAGTGCATTAAGAACACCGGTGCTCCCTCTCTCATAGCACGAGTCGAACAACGTACAGCTCGTAACGCGCGGCAAGCAATCTAAGTAAAGAAACCAGTTCATAACTTTGACCAAAGAAGAAAAAGAAAAAAAAGGGCAGAGAGAAGAGAGCGAAGAGTCCCTATTCATCGATACACACACGCGATGAATGTAAGGAGCAATAGATCGCTGACTATACGAGGAATCGATCTACGGAAGTTTTCGTCTGGAGCGAGTAGGAGAAGAGTGAAAAGTGTCGGTAGGGGGGAGGGGCGCCATCGGGGGCCAACGGTTATATACACGCTCATAGCCGTCAAGGCGGCGGGTGGACGACGAGTCGCCTCGAAAAGCGGAGGATTAATGGATTTATCGGCGGCTGCCCGTTGCGATATAGGTCTGTGTGTGTGTGTGTGGGTGTGTGTGTGTGTTCTGTGTTGTGTTGTGTCTTGCCTCCCATATACACGCGGCTGAGAGGCCTTTAGGCTATATCCCTCCCACTACACAAAAGCACCGTGTCTATATGTCCACGTGCATGCGTGTGTGTATACGTGCGGACACGTCGACTTTGGTATAGGTGTCGTTCTCACTGCTGTATGCTCTCTATCTTTTTTTCTCTCTACTCTCTCTTTTTTTTCGGGCGCCGATTGTTGGCCTTTTGTCTTTACCCGCTTCGGAGCCGACACACAACATTCAGCGTGGCGCGGCGCTGGAGCTCGCGGAATTGTTCAATTAATTGATGGCTTAAAAGCCTCCCCTCTCTCTCTCACTCTAGCGCCACACCAGCGTAAAATGAACGCGCGTGTACCGTGTAAAAGGAATTCGTTGGAGCGCTGTTCTTTTTTTTTGGGAGGGGTGGGGGAGGGAATTTTCGAGAGCTTCGCGAAGAGTTCGGCTTTTTTTTTTGTACGCTCTGTATTCTTGTGCAGGCACTCGGTATAAATTGCAACGCTTTGAGGATTTATGGAGCTTGTGTGTGCGCCGCTATACGGCTACGCTATCGTATGCGGGAGCGGATGGATTTTGGTCCTTGTTTGTAAGAAGAGATTTGACGCTGCCTTCTTTTTTTTCCGATTCGCCCCCTCCCCCCCTCTCCCTCCGGGCTCGATAGCATAAAGTCTATAGACTGTTCTTTTTTCGTTTCCAAGTACCACTGTCGCACTCTATGCGTTTAATAAACTGTGGGGGATATATATTTTCAGGAAATTGTCGAGCGTTTGATGAATGTTTTTCTACGCACCGCGCGGATCACTTCGGGGCATGTGTATCTCTGTGTATGTGTGTGTGTGTGTGTGTGTGTGTGTGTTCACGGTGGGAAAGCACATCCAGTGCAAATGTTTTTGCGCGCGCGCTTGCTTCGTGTGATAAATGGTATAGCGTCGGGCAAATTAAAAAATTTACAGGCGATAAAAGTAATTTTCTTAATCACTTTGTTGACGCGTAAGAGCCTAATGACTGATGATTCATCATTTTCCGGGACCGCATAATTTTACCCGTGGCTGCGATGATATTTTCATACGAATCGAAGAATATGCTGTTACGGATAACTGAAGATAAATGGGACGTTGTCTGTTTATACAAGATTAATATATATATATTAGTACGCGATATTTACATGCTGATCGAATTTAAAAAAAAAATTAATCTAAAAGATAATTACGGCGACGAGAGCTTTTGCGAACCGTGTGAATTATGCTGTGCCACATTATTTAACGGAAAGCTGTATATAGGGCTAAAAAGTTGCAAGGAAATAGCCTGAAGCAAATATCTGACTATACGTGGCTGCATCTACTTACAGAATTTCAAGTGGTTCAAGTCATGATAAAGTTTTTCCATAATTCTTTCACCGCGTGCAATTGTTTCATACCAAATTTTATAAAACAACAGTAAATATTGCCTCGGATGAATGTATAAAAAATTTTTTTTAATAATATCTACGAATAAAACTCTGAATTGAAGAATAAATATTTTTTTATCTTATCCAGCTTGAATAGATGACTTCAGTAAAGAAGGTGATATAAATCAAATTGGAAAAGTATCAAGTAAATAAAATTTTTATGATGCTTTTAGCCACATTTATCATAAATCAAATTTCTAAATGCCTTTTTCCGAAAAATTAATTAAAATAATTTCCACACAGGACGTGTAGAAAAAGAAACATGAAGATAAGTGGCTACTCCGGCTCTATTTTTACTGGAGCGCTGTAATTTTCTTCGCGTGAAGAAATATTACTTCTAAAGATTCACGACTATTAATTTAAAACTTTTTGGATTAGGGCTCCCTAAAAATAAGTACACAAGTTTTTAAATTTGTGATGTTGAGCGAGCTGATCTTTGAAAAAGTACAACTTTCAAAAATTTCAGTAAATTAGAATTTCGTGGTTAAAGGTGCTTCAAAGGAAGACTTTATTATACACCTTCTTCGTGTAATTTCAAGTTATATAAAGCCAAAGCTTAAAAGAAAGTTTATTAGTGGCATTTATTTGTAACTAAATGCACGCATATATTCGGTAAAAGAGATATTGAGCTTAAAAATACGTTGATTTAATTTCACGAGTGTTTTTTTTTAAATCTGTATATCTACCATTTTTAGCTAGTCAAAAGACCGTAGCTCGAAATAGTTCATCAAAATCCCGAATTTTTAGTTTGGTTTCATAAAGCAAGAGACCAATTTCAAACCTCACCGACGTCGAATTTTATGGTTCCAAATGTTTGGCATCGAAAGCTAAAACTGAACGTTCCCAGTTATTTCATCCTTCAATAAATATAAAACATATCCGAATATAAGTCATAAACAACTTCCAATTTTCAGCTGAAATGATTTGCCAATCCCTTTCTTTAAAAAAAGGGATTAACTTGCTTAATTTGAAATAGTGAAATTTTACTGCCAAATCAGTCCAAACTCGGTCACTGATTGAAAATACATTGTTTTCCCAGTAAACCTTATACAAGTTCGCACTATTTCGTATTAAGAGGAAAGAATTTAATTGGAACGAAAGGAGTAGCGTAATTTAAATGCTTGCTATTACAAGGATTTTGCATGAAAGTAAAAACTCAATTTTCCATTGACTTTGGTAAAAATTTTTAAAAAAAGTTACAAGTATAGTTTTTTAAAAACACACATGAAAAAGCATTCATTGAAACGTAAATAAATTTTAACTGCTTTTGAATACATATGCATATAGTATAGTCTATTCGAAAAAATTGTGTATTTCAACAATTCTGGCAAAGGAATCCTTTTAACCTCAGAATACCAACCAAATTTTAAATTCGAAAAAAACAATACTATTCGAACGCCCATATAATAGAACGTAAAAAATTACTTTTAAATACACTAATAACTTCCCATCGAAAAAAAAAGGCCAGAAAATCCGTTAGTGGACTAACAAAATAAACCGGGAAAAAAGCGCGTGAACAGCTCCGATACATCCAATTCCCCATTAAAACCAAATACACACGCCGCGCCAAACAACCAAAAAAAAAAGGCAAATCCCGTTCCGAAGATTATTATGGCGCTTTTTTGTGTGTACCGCGCACGGCTACGCGCGAAATGACTGCAGGACAGGGGAGCGAAAACAGCAGCAGCAGCGGCACAGCCCCTCTCTCTCTGCGCATACATTTATCGGGGGGCCGGTGCACGTCAGAGCACGATAAATAAATCGCGGCTGCGGCGAGCCGATGCGGAGCGCTCAACTCCCTCTCTCTCTCTCGCTCACTCTATACACAGAGAGAGAGAGAGAGAGAGAGCGAGAGAAAGAGAGAGAGAGTACGCGCAAGCGGTGGCATTTTATCGTCCTCATCTCGCACTCTGAGGCCAGATCATTTCAGTTTCGCGCGCAGCTCGACGCCTCCAAATCCCGCCGCCGCACACACCTAACACACGTGCAAACACTCCACGAAATATACACACACACACACACACACAGAGACGGAGTCGCACTCACAGAGATTGAGAGACAGAGAGTCGGTGGGTTATGCATTCCACTGGCTGATTTCGAGCCTTTGAGCGTCGTCGGTATATAGGGTATCGCTCGCGCGGCAAGGTGGGGAGGGGAGGGTGAGGCGGGGAGCGCATAGTTCAACGATAACTTTTGCCTTGATGCGATTTCGGTGTGGGGGGCCAGAGCGCGCGAAATTTCGTCGGTATAAACTTGGCAACAATCCGAGAGAGATAAAGAGGGAGAGAGAGAGAGAGAGAGAGAGAGAGAGAGAGAGCAGAGAGCAGAGAGAGGAGAAGAGAGCAAAAGTCTCGGGGATCTTGTTATTATGCACGTCTCGATGCTCTTCTCTTCAGCCGTTCTCTCTCTCTCTCTGCTCTCTCGCGGTTTATCTTTTGTGCTTGCCCAAAGAATTTATTAGAGAGGGAGAAGGAGGTGCGCATGATAGCATAGATGAGAGTCAGACGTGTACAGAGAGAGAGAGAGAGAGAGACCTCGAGGCTGTTTCAGCTCCCCCGCGTATCGCCGTCTTCGGCTCTGTGCCGTGAGCGCGCGCGCGTGTACAACACGCAGTGCAGCCGTGGATGAGAGAGACAGAGAGAAAGAGAGAGAGTCGCTGATGAATAGCGAACTTTCCCCGCCACGAGGCGTCTGATGGAAATTTTCGAGCGTCTGCAGCGATAGTCCTTTGACTTTCCCCGCGGAGAGGAACCCGATGTGCACACACTGAACGTCATGGCGTATAAGCACAAAACCGACTATATATGTCTTTTGGTAAATGTTTATAGCTGACTTTGTGTTCCGCGAATATTTAGCAAACTACGCGCGGCTTTACCTCGACTATTGCTCGAGGAGATCGAGGATGAGGGAAAGGCAAAAACGCGGATTCGAGCCTTGTCCGCGGAGACTAAAGGAAAACACTCGTGTATAAAATATACATGAAGCTTCGGGGCCAATCGGCGAAGTATAATAAATTTTCGTTGACCCCCCCTTCGCTCGAGGGTACCAAAAATCTATACACCATCCAATAGAAGCGGTGGCGACGGACCGACGGTATATCCGCGAAAAACTTGAATTCCCAATGAAAATAAATGGTTTTCCTGAGCGATTCCGCTGCCGTGCATATTAATTTTTCCCCAACCACGCGCCTGTACAGCAAGTTATTTGAATAGAAATTCGAACTATTCCTCCCCCGTCCTGGCACACTTCATTTTCATTTCCGTAACAAAGAAAAAAAAAAGGGTATTGAAATTTATGCGCGACCAGCTTCTCTCATACGCGTATAGTGTAGGTCCTTATTAATGCAGTTCGTCCGAGACGATGAAAACGCGGTACTCGTCGAGCTCAGAAAACTACACTATACGTATATATATCATTACTCTAATTAAGAGCTACATAATCGCTCGAGAATTTTCAGCTCCAATTGTTTATGTTTGAAATTCTATTCGGACGCATGCAGCTTATTATTTACGCCTGTACAAGGCTGAACGTATTTACCTCTATATAGATATTTCCTGAAATATCGCGAGTGCTCGCGATGCATTAAAAATTAAAGAACGTATACCTGCAGACTGCGAGTGCACAATGAGATTTTATTCGAATTTCTGTACTTGTACATACCGAAAAATGGAGATCAGAGTCACTGATCTAAAAATGAATTCATATTTTTGTCGATCGAGAATTTCCATGCGCTAAAAATAACGCGAGAATTAATGTCATGCTTATTTTAAAAGAACTACTTTGCACGAGTCATAAAAACATTCGAGATGTACTGGATTAACATAATACATCTGATTTTAAACACTTTTTTACGTGTAAAGACACCCGATCGCATTAACTCGATGAGGGCCATTAATAAAAGCTCCACGCCGCGAAAGATAAATGGCAACGAAATGAATTAGATGTGTGTATATAGCGCGAAGCTACAAAGTAAAAGCTGCTCTGTGCCCCCTTTCTCGCGTGCGCAGTTCCTCGCTAAGTTATCGTTCTCTTTTTTATCCTTTATACTCACTTTATCCTTATACATGTAACACGTGTCTTCTTGGCTAGACTCGCGCGATAGGGTCTCCCCTTTGAAAAATTGATCCTCCTCCACAGTGGATTATAATTGTATGTCCAAGACAAAGAGGATGTCATTAGATTTTGACGGCGAACAGGTGATGATGAGGAAGAAAGTTTTACGGGGCTTTATTCCTCGATCGAAATGCGAGAAGAGATTCTATTCTCAGACTAAACGATGTGTATTTTGAGAGAGTTTGGGTTGAGTCTAAATTCGACGAGGCTTTCAAAGACGGTAATGTCTACGGTCGATCGAGGCTTTGACGGGAACTACGAGTTTGGAATGAACTGAAATAGAATTAAAACACTGGGTCTTGAATAAAATTCAGTCAATTAGCGCTTAATTTTAATTTTCTCATCAAAAACCACATTATAGAAAGTGAATGATATTCAAATAAGTGGGAATAACATTCCTGCCTTTTACTTTAAAAAAACAATATTTTCCATAAACACATTTCGAAATAGTGTCTGCTTGAGTAGTTTACACAATTTTTATACACGAAACGAACACGAATAACAGTCAACGAAAAATACATACATATATCCGCAAAAACAAAGACTTATATGTGCAGAAATCGCAATAAAAAGCAATTAATTCCTTTATACTCTTCGCATAACTCGCATATATAGGGGGATGAAAACCTTCGCTCACCACCTCACGCTTTGTCCATATAACGATTTATTCTAAATTGGAACGAACCGACCGCGTGAAATATCAACACCCGACACCGAAATCCATCGTATGCGAAAACTCCTCTTCTATATAACTCCCCTCTTCCTCCCATATATATATATATATATATACATTCTCGTATACATATAGAAACGCGTTATTCGCGCAAGGCCAAACAACAAAATTTCCGGGTTTCGCGGAGATAAGAGGAGAGAGAGAGAGGGAGGCACGTGTGCGGCAGCTTCGAGGAAGCCAGTATAGGGGATAAAACAACCGCGCGTATATGTATACTGTACTTCTACTCGCGGCTATATATATATATATGCGCGCATTCTCGCATGGGAGGGGCACTGCACGCTTTCGACCTTTTTTCTCTTCCCCCCCCTTTTTTTTTTATTTTTTTTCTATTGCATTCCGAATGCACGGTACGCGTGCAGTGCTGCGCTGGCATGTATACGCGTTTTGCCCGGGAACGGTTCTCTCTCTCTCTCTCTCTCGCTGAAATATTCGATTAGAGCTGTCTTCATACGTTGCGAGCTCGGAATGGATAAAAATTGTGGCTTTTGCAATGCATGGGTGTAGTGGCTGTTGTAAAGCCTTGTTATTTGTTTGCTACGGGCATGCATGGGGTTTTGGGCCGCGACGTTATTAATGCAGTGTGGTATAGGATTTCGTGCCGCGCTGTCAAGTAGGTAAGATTCGAGACCCCGAGGTGAGACGCGACTTTTTATTCAATGCTTCTTAACATCATTCCGTATGCATCACCATACGTGCGAGTATACTTTTTCTTTCTCAATAGCTATTAACAAAGCAAAGAAAAAAAAAAACGAATCCTATCACTTTCTTAACAAAGTACAATGACACACGAGTGAATTTGGAAATCTGTCCGTCGAAAGTTTTAAGCGCTTTCGAATAAAGCGCCAGTGTATATATATCGCGGTGCAACTTTCGCACGCGCGCTCGCTTCCCCGAAAACAATCCTATGCACACGCACAAACGCTATACATGTGCAGTCGAAAATCCACGACCGCATCGACGCGCACATCAGCTCATCTCTCAACTCACACCTTCCCGAGCTATACATATACACACATATATATATATATAGAGAGAGAGAGAGAGTAGGTAGTTGTAAATTCCCTTGAAAGACACGAGAGACATGTACGCACAAGTCGAAATGAGCCGCTCCTCTCGAGTTGGCGCATGCACGCGTGCTCGCTTAGGGCAGTTCGAGCCCTGGGTCCCTCGGAGGCTTTAGGAGGCCACACACAAGCCGAGCGCGTGCAGTACATCCGAGGTGTGCGGGAGCGCACCGAGTATGGGAAACAATTTTGCATTTATGCCTTGCCCAAGCTCGCTCCCTCCCTCGCTCGGCCACGCCGACCTACTATACTACTCCCTGTACACACACCGCCAGCCCTGGATGAATCGATATACATATATACATATATATGGTCGTCCTCTCTCTCTCTCTCTCTCTCTCGGGCTAACTCACTCACTCGAGCTCTCTATGGGTTATGTAGGTGGGGGAGGGAGGGCGAACACAACGCGCGCCACTGGCTCCCACCGATTTCCTCGAAACTTACTTACACCACTTCGCGCCGCCTATTTCCGCTCTGCATTTACATTTTATACATAACCGTATAGGGACTCTCTCTCTCTCTCTCTGCGCGCGCGCATGTGTGTGTATTTGTGTGTCAGAGAGAGGGAGGAAAGAGTTTTCGTCGTACTATGTATACCGTGGATTCGCAGTCCATTGGATATCGCATTCGATTATTAATGCTCGATACGGTACAGATCGAGACCAGATTTTTAGGGGATCTTCAGGTACATGTGTGTTTGGGGAGGGGTATAGTTCTCTCTCTGTGTGTGTGTGTGTGTGTCGAGTATATTTGAGGAAAAAGTAAGAAAGGGGCTGAGAGGGAGAGAGAGAGGGAGAGAGACTCCAGTTGTGTGGCTTATCGAGTGGATTTGAGTGCTTGTTCGCGGTGTTGTGGCTGAGAGAGGGAGAAAGAGAGAGAGAGAGAGAGAGAGAGAGAAAGAAAGACGCCCGGTTACAAATTGAATATCTTCTTTTGCGCTCTCTCCCTCTCTCGCTCGCATCGCTTTTTTCTTCTTTGCCTATACACTGGAAGCGGTTATATGCGGCGCGAGTTTGTAAGTACTTTCTCGAGTGTCTTCGAGTCGTTTGAGCCCTTCCTTTTCTTTTATATATGCGACTTCGAGAATTGCACAGACACTTGCCGCGTATGCTCTTTCACTCCTGCACTCTCGGCATAGAAAAAAGTACCTTCTTTCGCTTTTTCTCCCCTCTAATTGAAAAGAAAAACATACGATTTCAACGCTTTTTACTATATACGTGTATCCGCCGAGGCCAATGTACATACGAGACTTCGCGAAACAAATGTACGACATGTTTATCGTTATATGTGCACACTTGAATTTTTCTTGGGTAAGAGGTCGTAATATAGAGCGCACTACACGTTTCGGTATTCAAATATTCGGTCGAAATTTTATTATGAAAGCAACGAATGTGCATACGTTTTTGTAAAGGTATTAGGATATTTTTCATGCTTTCTGTCATGGTTATATATATATATATATATAGGAAACTTCGTAGGATACATATATAAGCTTCCGCCGAAATTTATTTTCCCTCGACATTTCCAGAGGAGATAGATAGGGTGTACAATATTGATCCGCTCAAATATTTGACTTCGTTTTAGAAATGGACCTTGAATCCCACCCGCGTTTACCTTTGGAATCCCTACCTAAATCCGCGAGTCCTTTAATGTTCTACTACGAAGCTCCCGGCGACTGTAACTGTCCCAGTTTTATCACCATTTAGCAGCTGCCTTCAAATCTTTCGAGGATTATAACAAACTATATATGCGATAGTTTCAGATAGACAAATCTTTGCGCTGAATAGTTTATCGGGATTCTAATCTTAAACGTCGATATGAATTTTATGTCTCGTATCGGCAATTGTTATACGTCGCACACATTTCATTAATGGAGGAGTCGCGGAGGAAAAGTCGCAACGCGCGAAGCTTTTGTCATTATACCAAGCTCCGTGAAAGAGAAAGAGAGAGAGAGAGAGAGAGAGTCAACGCGGAGCAATTATAAATGCATTACAATCCATTAGTATATCCATTAGGCGGTTACTGACTTGATCTCTATATATACACATCTTCAGTAGACCGACAGTCATTAACGTCGCGCTATTTTTGCACTTGTGCAGAGGACTCGAATAGATTTGAAAGCCACCGCATGTTTAAATTAAGCGATAATGCGCGCTAGACTGCATGTCGGTGCTTCGTGCGAAAATTTAAAAAACCCTCTTCGCAATAATAATAATAATACCACCCGCAAGTACACGTCCGCGTCTCCGCAAGCGCTTATATACTTTCGAGAAAAAAAAGGCACGCGCACACTTTCCAGCTGTAGGGTAGAAATATAAGGTCTCGATCGTAACCGCGAAATCCACCAGCGAAATAAACATGAACGGACCATGCAGCAGCAGCAGCAGCAGCAGCAGCAGCAGTACAGGAGGGGGGAAATTCAATAGTCGCTCTTGCGCGCTCACATATCGAACGGCTCATGGATTCGGGTAAGACTTGCGGTTCACAGTCCATTCGAGCGCATTAGATTTACAAGCGTCTAATACCCATGCATATCCCCCTCCGAGTGCCCGTAATACATAGCGACACACACGTGTAGAGAGAAACTCGAGAGAGCGAGCGACTGAACGACTGTATATATATATGTATATATATGTATATATACATATAGGTGCATGCGAAGAGGACGCGGGCATTAGGTCGCGACTTTTCTTGCCTCCGTGGGCAAATCGATGAGCGAGACGTGGAAGCTCGCTACTGAAGCCGCTGCCGCTGCACCGGAGGACACCGCAACGTAAAGCCGCCAGCCGCACCATATCCATACTCCTACTACACCTAGACCTACTGCGCGCACACACACACACACACACAGGCAGAGTGAGAGAGAGAGAGTGCACACGCGTGGGGAAAGCGGTATAATCGCGTTTCGCCCTTTTGGTAGACCGCTGCGAACCAACAGCACTATGCGGGGCGGCGGCGCGGTGCAGCAACTCGAGGAAACGTCGGAACTGTTATGATTCGGCTGAGAGCGCACGTGTGCAACATCGTTGCACACACCACCGCCATACACGTGTGCAGTGTGTGTGTCTGTCTCTGTGTCCGTATATATAACACGATACGCTTCTCTCTCTCTCTCTCCCTGTCTCCCTCACCCCTGTATACATATGTGCATCGAATTTTCGTTTTAGTGCTCGAGCGCGTGTAGATAGAGGGCGAGAGGGCCCAACAAAAGCTCCTCGTACAGTCGAGAGAGAGAGAGAGAGAGAGAGAGAGAGGCTACCGCACATGCAGCCGCTCTCTCCTGCAGCCGGAAAGTAATAGAGAATTCGTGGGTGCAGGGAGCGCAGCGGCAGCCGTGTGGTCCCCCTCCCTCTACACCGACGCTTTAACGCTGTTAAGGTATAGCCGATGCCTCGAGAGCTGCTGCAGTCCGCACCGACTTTCTTCGGAGTACCTGGTATTCTTGAAAAATCCACTTTTACAGCGTATAGGTCTGAAAGAAGAGATTGATCAAGCTTCACTCGTACTCCGCACGCGAACGTTTTTATTTCCTCGTTTTTTTTTTTTTTTTTTTTTTTTTGTAAGTATACAATTGGCTCGCGACGCAAAAGTAATGATAAAGCCGCGCGGTACCGCGACCTTAACGTCGAATGCTGCGATGGTTAGACGGCTTTTTAGTGCATGCACCATACTTACGCAGTAAGCGGGGTATAAGGTTATGCCAGGACCGCGAACAATGCAAGTTTTTTTAAGATCAATGACCGGGATAGTAGGCAAGATTGCGCGCCGCGGATATAACCCTACAACGGCCTGCTACTGCAACCTGGAATCGCGCGCGCGCGCGGCTAAAAACTGCGCGGGAAAAATTGAAAGTAACGCACACCGCGGCCGCGAGAGCTGTCCGTTAAATTCAAATTTACTATATCACTAAAAGAGTTTTCGCTCTCTCTCTCTCTTTATCTGTACTGTATGTATACAACCGGGGCTTAACGGCATAAAAAGTTTTATAGTACTGCAGAA
>UELU01141199.1:34472-64683 GCA_900490025.1 Megastigmus dorsalis
GGTGTATGATTCGGGAGGACGACGAGGCACTGCACACACAAGTTTTGTTTACGTCATGTTGCGCGCATTGATTTTCAGTTTCTCCCCGTGGCAGAGGGCCGCCGCCGCTGCCACCGCCTTCTCTAGCATATACACACAAATACAGAGAGAGTCGGGAGCTGCGCACGAGGGGGGGGGGGGGGGGGGGGGGGGTAGGGGATCGTAAAGGATATTTTATACAGAGCGTATAGGCGAATGCGTGCGCGTGTACATATATATCTTTACCGCTGTGGGACGTAAAATGCTTGATAAATTTTTGAGCGCTCGGCGGAAGCAGCGCCAGTCGAGAATTGCGCGCTCCTCGACGGCAATAGTACCAATTGGCCGCGGGAGGAGGGGAAAGGAGGCGGCCGCGAAGGAAGAAAAGTTTGCGTGGAGTCGGCAATTTGCTAGATTACCCCCCTCCGCTTTCAAAGCCTTATTATGAAAATCGCTTGAATTTTCGTGTATACATGCATAAGCTGCCGCACGGTAACTGCCCCCAACCCCTTCTGTATGGCTATTATGCATCGAGGAAATAATAGCTGCTACCTACTAGCGAGGGATTAACTGTTTAAACATGTTTTTTTTTTTTATTGCGAATGTAGATATACGCGTAATTTTGCGAGATCGATCCGCGGTAGCTCGTTGTATACTCGAGAAACTCATTTTCATCTTTTTTTCATTATTAACGAACTCGATTTTTTCGGATAGTCTTCAGCCGGTGTAATCCTCAAAAACGAATTCACCGAGGAAACGAGGTGTTTTAAAATTTTGGAAAATGTTTCATGGCATTATGCAAACAATTTAAAGAACTTCGCAAGAAAAAGATAAGAAAAAGCAAAACAAAAATAGACTAAAATACAAGCGAATATTTTCGAGCGCGGAATCAAGGATTTACTTTATGCACATTTTTAGGTGGATTGTATTTCAGCGGCACTTTAAAGCTGTACATGTTCGAATGAAAAATTCACTTGGATTCTCGCCCGGAAAACGTCCAAAAACATCACCCTAGATTTGCTCAGCAGTTTTAGACGGTCCCACTTTTGTGTGTAACAAATTATTCTTTACCATTTTCCCATTCTCGCTATGCAGAATATCTCGAGCGAAGTTCTATTATTGTTTCATCGGAGTCATTCATTAACAGTCTAACAATCGTATCTCTAGCTCTAAATTTGCTGCGGCGGTACACGAAATTTCCAGCGTATCGCATTGCACTAGCGTAACCGAATCTTTCGAGTCTTTATACAACTGTGGTTTTGTTACAGAGATGAAATTCTGTTCCTTAAGAGCCTTTTCTGCGTTACCTCTCTACACTTTGTCGCTACGAGAGCACCGAGGATCAACGGCATGCGCAACGAGCGCTTCCACTGGATCTGAAATTTTCCAGTTGCAGAAACGTTAAAGGGTAATAGTCTACAAAAGCCTCGGAGAAAACTCGGGCTACTCCACGACATGCCATTCACTCCTTTTGCCTAACTTTCATGAACTTCTAATTAATGACGTACGATAAAATTGAAATAATACTTATTGTACGACATACGAGAAAGTATGCCTCTGTTGCTACGATTAATCCATGTTAACGGCGACCTGGTAATTTAGATTGGTAATGCTGGGCGAATGATTTAATTTCTAAATAATAGACAAATTTCGAATTCTAAGTCCAGTGCGAGAGAATAAATAATTAATTTTGTAATAATCAAGACTGAATTAACAGGAGAGAAACAAAATAATGTCAAACATGATAACAAAAGCATTTACACCGCGCCTTGGTACTTCAATTTTAAAAAAGAAAATATGATTTTGGTTCGAGCTGTTCTGCGAATATCAAGATATACGTAGGTATGGAAAATATTTTGACTATGACCCACGCTCAAAGTTCTGTAATGGGTATAAAATGTGTATAAAAGCACAAGCGAATAATATTAAGTATAGGCAAATATATTTCGAGGATTTTTCAAATTTTCCTCAGTAACCATTATACGCTTTTTAAATACATTCTCATATTTATCTAGAAATTTTCATAATTTAAATTCTGAAATCTAAATGTAAATGAAAATCCAGAATTTTGTGTTATTACAAAAATTTCATTACCCGAAACAATGCTTTATAATGGAATTTACCAAGAAACTATTATGCATTCAACATATTTATGCTTGTTCAAATTAACAAGGAAAAAAGAAGCATTCAAATTTCACATTTAAGAATTATTATTTAATCATACGAATGAATATGAATATAATTTTTGCCGGAAGGCAATTTGCCTAAAAGTCAAGGAAACAGGGAAGTTCAGTTTTCCAACGAATACCATCCGTACCTCGCAATTTGACGTAGCAGCAGAGTTACACTCGCTATTCTTTCCCTCTCCCATTACCTCATTCTATTTTGTCTCAACCTAATGAAATGAAGAGTAGGAAATGTGACACTATTGTGGAAAATGCCGAACGAGAAAGTATCGGAATTCCATTGTGGATTAAAAGTTACGCTCCCTTTCAACTAGTAAAATTCGACCTTATTTTTCCTGCACACGACATTCGCTCCCGCAATTCCAACAATATCCCTCCGAACAAAAGTACGCAGCGCCTTGAAAGTTGCGCTCGTCCTTTGGATATTGGAAAATCGTAAGAACAGAATGCTGTTATAAATTATTAGGACGTTGAATAATTGATTCGTACAAGTTAATTTAAAGTGGGAGTACTGGGGTAGGGGAGGTCTTACAACCGAGCTTCTCGCGCGCGAATCTGCATTGCGAGGAAAATGCAAAACGAGATCGATATGTTTACTACGCGAGGCTTTATTACTACAGAGTGTTTCTGGTAAGCGTCTAGTTTCGTTTTGCGGTCGTATACCACTTTGAATAAGCAATGAATACACTTCGCAGCTGCAGCACCTCGCCTACTACGGTTCAGCACACCAAGAGTCGATAATAACGTGGTCAAGATGTTTGGTAGGGTGAGAAAGTATCCCTCGCCTGACCACATGCTCACCTTTACTACTGAAAGTCTTGAATCCTTCGAAAAGTAAGAGAATAACGAAAAATTAGTGCCGTTGTAATTAATGCGGAGTGCGCACATAAAAGAAGACGTTTATTATTATGCGCTAAAAAATATTAAATCGAATCCCAACTCAATCAAACTAAGCCGCTTCAGCAATTAATTCGGTAAAATCAGAGTAAAATATCTTTAGTTCCCGATTCGCGAACAGGCATTGGATCGTCCAAGCCCCGAAACTCTGCTCAAATTCAATGAATTCGTGTCAACGTTCGATTTGTCGAAATCCAATAGCATTCCAATGGGACTATATAGCTGTGTTAACTGGTCTTGAATACCTTGAGAACACACGAGACACCCGCAGTGCTCAAAGTCTTTGGGAACACTGTCGCCTTGTCGATCATCTGCGACAAGCGGATTTCTAAAGTGCGAGCCAATTACCTTTTATCATTAGCAGTTGGTTACGACTATACGACTGGGGTTGAACGAGTCAAGTGTCTATGGCTGAATTACCATTGTAGACTTGAACAATCGCAACGATTCATTCCTGTAATAATATAAGCGTAATGTAATAATTATTTGAATATGTGGAAATTTACATAAAAATAATAGTTGTCTAAAAGAAGAACTGAAATATCGTTTATCGTAAACGGATAATACCAGAATACAATAACGCGTAATTTTACTTCCTCCATTCAACGTCTAAAACAAATAAATATACTTTTGCTTTGAATGAACGCCACGTCAGATTCAGCTGTTCTTCACTTTAAAACACGATAAACATATTCTACGCAGGGAAGTTTGCTAACTCGAAATATCCTCGATAGCGGTCAAGTAGTCCTTTTTTTGTTTTAATTCCTTACTTTATTTTACCCTCTACGAGAACAAAGCAGACACGTTCCAATTAATTATTGTACATGCCGCAGTTGTCTTTCCATATGCGCTGCAACGATTTAGAGATTTGCTTTTTTCACCGAACTTTGAAACTTGCTTTTTCATACGAGCAGTTTCTGCAGATCCACTTGTTCTCAAGGAGTCCGGCAAGAACGTGATTATTGGACTAGGTAATTTTGGATTTGCAACTGACTATATGAAACTTTTCTTACACCAGCCCTCACACACACATATCGGAATTTCCGCTTTTGCTAATTGAGTACGAAGGGCTCTGAACAAGTACTGGTTACAAGATGAAATTAACAGTGGTGTATGTAATGATTAAGGAGGATCCTCTGCTTAGGATCGAAAATAATGGATAATTCCGGAGTTACCAAATATATTTTTCTATTTTTCGCAATCACAGCTAAAAGTAAATTTTCAAGCTTACAGATTAACTTTATAGGTATGCAAAAGGAAACGCGGAATATACGTGTTATAGCCTTATTTTGACATATATTATTCTACAGCTTTTTAAGTCACTCGTTAACACACAGATTTTTTTACATATCCTTATTCCTCCCAATCTTAATCGTGTAAGTTGAGTTTTTTTTAAGAATTGCGTGTTTTATATGGAACATATAATACGTCTAAAAATGCATGTTCCCATAAGAACTGATTTTGTGAACTTCTCGATTTTTTATGATTTTTTTCAGCTAACTATAACATCTAATGGTATACATTCCGTTAAAATTTAACAGCTGAAGACGTCGAATATAGTCGCACATTTCACGAATTTTTCCCTAACACTAGGAGACGGCCAACTATAAATTTTAGAATGATTCCATTATTAGAGAAGGATCGCACGCAGAACATGCGGCGGCGGCGTGGGGGGTAGGGTGAAAAACACTAGAGAAAATTAAATGCGTCGAAAGGGCTTTAGAGTAAACGTGGCTTATTGGATTTGTGCACGCGTGTACGGCGCGCACAAGCCAGTCGATATTTCGAGCTCTCTCCCCAATAGCCATACATATAGACACACACACACACGCACGTATACACAAACGAACATATACCCCCTGTTATATCTGAGAAATTAGATTCATTTAACATTCTCCCTCATCATTGTGCGCGCTGTCGTGCATAATACAGCTTGAAAATCTACATTTCAATGCTAGTGCGGCTAGATGGGCTCAGTGGGGGGGGAGGGGGAGAAAATCAGCGCTGTACTCGCGCGCGCAACACGCGGGCCAAATCAAATTGGGTATTGGCCCGCTTTTCTGTACAGTAACAGAGAGAGAGAGAGAGAGAGAGAGAGAGAGAGAGAGCCGCTAGTGTAGCCGACGAAAATCGCGATCGCTTTGAGTTCTTGGGGAAATTAGATTACAAAAATATTGACGATCTGAAATTGGACGTGGCAGTCGCGCGCGCGTTGGTTGTACGGCTGTAGCCGGTCCGACTTTTCCCCCGCCCGAGCACTTTGTGTATATACTGTAAATTATGTGTTTTGAAAGCCCCCCTCCCGAGTGATGTATGCGACGAATATTGCAATCACTACAATCACTATAATTATTCTCGCTTCGTTTTGTTTGCGCGGCTCATTGCTAGATTTGTTTACGTATTTTCATTTAAACAAATGCTCCTAGTTAGGAATGTATGCGATGATGGCATAATTCTCGGTACAGTGATAATAATACAGTATCGTTTTTAAAACTTCAGACATTGAACTTGAGAAAATTCATAAAAATTTCTCCTCTTCGTTGTTTACAAGAATTTTATGTCGAAACACATTATAGAAAAAGAGCATTCTAGTTTTAGAGATTTTTTCGGCCATAATCATACAAGTAACTATTTTTTTCTCCTAAGGTAATAGAAAACTTAAGTGGGTGTCGATTTCCGCCGAACCCGACGAAGAGCCATTTCTGTATATCACGAAGCCATCCGTGATATCGACAGGTGAATGCAGCAGTGATTCGCGAAGTATCCACAAATGTGTCGAAGTTAAGGAAGGACTACGAAAATGTACAGGGTGTTAAAAGAGGTATCGCATATGCTCTATATCCTTTGATATATGTATATAAGGAATCAGAATTATTTAACCTTCGATCAAAATAT
This sequence comes from Megastigmus dorsalis, assembly GCA_900490025.1. Taxonomy (NCBI): domain Eukaryota; kingdom Metazoa; phylum Arthropoda; class Insecta; order Hymenoptera; family Megastigmidae; genus Megastigmus; species Megastigmus dorsalis. The sequence continues at coordinate 40,469 of UELU01141199.1, forward strand.
TTTTCACGTATTTTTTATTGTAATTCGGTTGATTTTATTACGAAACCATTTCATTTATGACTACTAAAGGTAGAATACATTTCAAAAAAAAAGATAAAAATTTTAAGCGTTTTTCATAAAATATATACTCATAGTTAATAAACTCAGCAGTGCTACATTTTGCAATTTCTTCCTGCGAAATCTCAATAATAAAAATAATCTCGAATAAAAAAAAATAAATTTTAACATTGTTTATAATTCCAACTGCAGAAATGACTGAAAAATGTTCCTCGTAGGTATGTACTCCGTCTTTAACGAGGTGACAAAGTCCTACCGTTATCACTGAACCGGTTTACCGGCCGGATCATGAATCATTAGTTATAACTAAATACTTGAAATTATGCAGTTTGCATAAATATGTAGGTACACTTCGTCTATGAATTATCTATCATCTGGCAAAGTTTCAAGGAAATATTTTTGATGGTATTATTGAAATATTTATGTGAAACTTTATCAGATGATAAATATTTGAGATTAGTATAATTTAAAGATTTTTTTTAATTAATATGAAATCTTTACTATACTTCTCGATCAGTAAAATGTACGGCGAAAAATTAAAAATTTTAATTGTCTTTTCACAAAATGAAAAACTCTTGTAGTATATAATTGGATTTTTTTTAAATTAGTTTACGTTTCCGTTAATTTCAGTGAAATGTTGAATTTTAAAATGCACAATTTTGTTAACTTTCTTATGATATTATATTAATTTAATCAGAATAAGGAATAAATTTAGGTTCTTCTACGCAATAATTGCAAGCAAATAAGTTTGTTCGGAATTCTCAAATATTTAACTTTCATAATTTCAGTCAAAAATACTACACTTCCGTAACATTGAAAAAGATATTTCGCATTAAATAAATAAAAAATACGCGTTACTGGAAGAAAATATTATGAAGCGTACGCGTATCAACACCGTCGCCATCAGCGGTCCGCGTTCTTTGGACGTGGATGCTTTAGTTTACCAATATGCGAGTCAAATTCATCAATTTTATTATATTCATCCATATTTTCTGAAATAAACAATTCCTCGAATGATATACGTGTAAATTCATGTTTTTGTATACATATAATAATTTACTAAGTATGTTTTATACAAACATTTTGTTATTACTTTGACTACAGCAAAGTCGCGAAAGACCCTCCTTAATTAAAATCTGAAAATATGTTGAAAAATTTCTATTTACAGATTTTTTTCAAGTAAATTATACAAGCATAGCATAATAAGGGATTTCAAAAAGAGTTAAGCATATGCGCGTGTATATTCATAAAATTAAAAAATGCAATCTCGCCTGAATCTTTGTTTTTTTTTTTTTTCATTTCATGTATTGTAGGACTCTAGAATACGAATGGTTGACTTCAGCTTTGAAAGGTCAACATACATATTCCGTACATTTTACACTGCACCAATGTCATAATTCAAGCCTGAAAGTAAGGAAGCGAAAAAAAAAACGTCGCAGCGAAATATAATTTTATTTTCATTTCGTCGCATTATCCTTGTATGCACTACAAACTTATCGCGGTAACAAACGTTCCGAATTAATATATCGACCGTGTAATCCTCATTACAAACAATCCCGAAGATAATACAAATTTAGTTCTCATTCGAGTACAGCCGCAAGTGAACGACTCGCCAGCTTTCGGTCCTTAAAAACGCTATCGGCGTCTTTTAAACCGATTTCAAAAACTCCCCTGTATCGACCCGCATCAAAACTGTCTGCGGCGCTAGCGCTCGAAGAGCATCACCAACCAACACCGCGGGAGTGTCGCGCTCTCACCTCCATAACTGACGTGAAATCAATTTTCTCTCTCTCTCTCTCTCTCTCGCGATACAGGGAGAAAGAAAGAGAGAAAAAAAAACTGCAAGTATACACACAAGAGGGTCGCTCGTAATAAAGAAGGAAGCCGATATATAGTACCGCGAAACTCGGCGGGGCACACGGCGGGAAAGATAATTCGATAATACGCTCGTCGAGAGAGGCGGCGGCGAAAGAAGGAAAGCTCGAGAATACGCGGGTATACCGGGGGTATAAGGACGTAGATAAAGTGCCCTTCTAGAGCAGCGCGCGGTATACAGCCCCCGCCCCCTCCTACCTAGCCGAAACAAGGCCTGTGTATATAGTAGCCCCGAAGCTTTGATGTGTTTCTCGAGCTGTGCGGAGGCATTCGTCGGTAGTCGCGCGTGCGCTCCCACGGCCATCCATTTTCGCGGAAAGCTAATTTACGGGAACTACCCTGCATGCCACCCATTCGCACATATATATATATGTATACAAACCCACGCGCACACACACGGAGAGACTGGCATACACGCCGGCTAGATAAATACAGTACTCTTCCGCGGTGCGAGAAATACACACACACACACACACACACGCGTAGTGGATGACAAGAGCCTGCATGCGCAGGCTGGGATGAAAAATGACGGGTATAAAAGAGAGTCATTTTTTGAATGGACTTGTGGAAGGGAGAGAATTGCTTAGCGACGAGCTTGTTGAGCGCTGTTTTTCTTTTCTGCCTTTTTTTGCTTTGGACGCGGAGAGACGTTGCGCTGGTGCGTCTGCGGAGTTTGTTTCCGGGCGAGATTAAAGTTTCAAGAATGTGTCCAAATCAATGTTAACGAGATTGTGCCGTCATATATCATAATCTGATATAGTGGCTGTGTATATGGATCGGTACACGCGCGTTATTTATACAGGGTTTTAAGAATGGCGCAAATTAGAGTTTTATCGCGAGAACGGAGATGGATCGAGGTAATGGTGAGATTTGGAAGAAAGCTGAAATGAGAATACAATGAATCTCTTAGCGATTCACTAGTTTGAGAGACTTGAATCATGGGTAACTGATGCGGACCCTAATTTAAAACAAAAACTAAAATAAAATTTTCAGCCTCGTTTCCAACAATATCAAACCGCACAAAAGTAATAACCGTAATCATTCTTACATCAAAATAAAAATGGGGTAAGGGGGCTAAGACGCAACAACAGCAGCAGTAGCAGAGACTCGAAATAATTTCCCCCTCATTACGAGACGCCTAATTCCCTGAGCACACCACTCAGCGTGACACAGTGCAAACACGCGCAACCCGACCCCTTCGCTCTCCGGTGTAAACTTCCTGCACAATCATAGAGAGAGAGAGAGAGAGAGAGAGAGAGAGAGAGAGAGAGAGAGGGCACATGCAACGTAGTTTCCTCTCCTTACGTGACGAAGCGTCCAGTATATAACACGCGCACGCGCGCGATACGCGATCTCTCGACGATATAATTGTTCGGACGCGTTCGGTACTTAAATCGCGGTTTTGCGGGCGAGTCGAGGCGAAAAGTGCGCTAGCGCGCTCTCGATTCGCGGGTCGTTCACACCTTCCTTATCGTTGAATCCCCCGGGGACGCTGGGTTGGAGCGGTTGGATAATAATGAGGGTCGAGAGCGAGATGGTGTTGCGCGATCGAAAAGTTCGCGCGCGCGTGCCCCGCCGGTGGGATTTTACGGCGCACTCTGGAAGTCGCGGCCTGCTTTTCCGTCCGTCGAGCTTTTTATATAGCCCCGAGATCTTGTTTCGGACAAATTTCCGTTTTGACACGAGAGCTTTATTACACACAACGATTGCTCCATCAATTTGCGCATTAAATAATCATTCAGCTGCTGCCTTACTTTGGAATACGCGAGATTTGTATATATGTATATATAAGCTATATATGCACTTATCGCCTATTTCTATTTCACTGAATAATTATGTTAATGAATTCTAATTAGCTGGCTGAAAAACACACACACACACACACAGCCACAAGTGCGACAAAATCTCGTGTACGAAGTTCATGAGGCTAATAAATAAAAAAAAAAAATCTCCCTTATACGATGTACATTTAATTAAAATCTAGCGAGCGCTAGGAGTAAAGAGCGATGCAAATGCTTTCCAACAATTACAAAGTTGTGCATCTGCAGATATGCGAGTGGTGTGGCGGACGAGAGACGAGAGAGCGAGAGAAACAACGGAGCGACTGTAATTGAATAGCTTAGAGGCAACCGCACCGCGGAGCCGGGGAGCTGCACACACCGACATTTTAAGATGACCTCGGCAACCAACAGGAAATGTCAGTTATCCGCTTATTGCTCTCCTCGAGTCTCGATTGTCACCCCGCGGCCCAGCGCCTCCGCCTCCTTCCTCCGACATTCCAAAATCAACATTGAACACTCGCGGCTAAACAAAATAAACAAGACCACCCAACCCCCGTTTCTACTCAACTTCAACTCTACGGGCCGCGATAAAAAGCAAAACCTACACACATTCCAGCAATAATTCGCTCGGGCAAACACATCCCTCCCCGCTCCTTAAAAATGGCAATACTCGTATATACACGGCTCCCGCGTATATATATACAGCTCCCTCATAAATACGAGCCAACCCTGCGCGCTCATGCATACACGGACTTTTGTAATTTAGAAGCGGCGGCGGCGGCGGCGGCGGCGGTGGCGGCTTTGCTTGCAGCCAGAAACAATAAGCTCGTCCCTTCGAAATTCGTGCTCTCGCATGCCTGGCGGACGATGGCAGGGAGAAGAGAGCAAGGGAAGGTCTTGACGTTTTTTATCCACCTCGTAAATTTCCGCGAGTTCTACTACTGGTATAACTACGATGGGAAGGAGGGAGAAGGGGAGGGACACTAGACTAACGCGCGAGGGCGACGTTGGTCGCGCCTCGGATTTGTCGCGGGACAATCAGGAAATGCGATAAAGCTGTCGGGACAAGTCGCCCACTCCCCGACGACGACGACTACGACGACGACTACGACGACGACGAGGACGACGAGGACGACGACGAAGTTCGCGGCCCCCTCACACTCTCGCTCAGTGGCTGCGACCGAAATTAGGACAGATGTTAATTAAGACGCGGCGAATGTTGGCCAGGGATAACGACTATGGGAGAGACATGACGCTCTTGTCCATTCTCGATCTAAAGGCCCGACGCGACGCTTTTGATTTCTATCGAGCTGCTACCTCTTTTTATTTTTCTTCCCGCTACAGTTTTGTCGCGTAATTGCATCAGGGGGGTGTCCAATTCGATAAGGCTAACGAGTTTTTCTCCCCTGTATTCTTCTTCTTCCGTTTAACGTTCAACCGGAATCATTCAAGATTCGAAACCCGCCACGAATATAGCGTAATCGAATAATCGCGTCCGCGCGCTCGAATTCTTTCGCCTACAATTTTAATGGCTCCTCGAGCACGCGAAAACCCATTTTTACACTTTATATATATATATATACCTAAACCTTATAAATATATATATATATATATATCGTCGCGTCGCTCTGTGTGCGATTCTTTTTTTGTTCCGTGCACAGCAGCGACGAATTCAATTAGGTTATCGTTTTGTGCGCCTCAGACAGATAGAAGCGCGCTCAGAACGCAAGAGACCTAATTTACTTATATATACGCGCGGAGACTCACTTTATTGCATTAAAAGCGAAAGGTGCATTCTGCGCAGCGGCCCCCAATGTCATTTACCCTGTCATTTTCGCAGTAATCTTAATGGGAACTTTGCCGACGAGAAGTCATCTTCCACCGAGAGAAATAAACTTTATATATGTGTCGAGTGCAACTTTTTCATAAGTTTTTCAACTTATTCAAGCTTATTGGTAAATACTAATGGCATATATAATTAGTTCTTGTAATTGCCAAAGCGATGTGCTGCGGAGATTCGATTTTCAACCGAATGCGCCGAGGATAAACTTCCATCGAAATGCCTGTATTAGCTAGTTATCCAATCGTATTTTAATTGTAAAATGTGTCAACAAAACGCATTGGCGGTAAGTATTAACCAACTAGTCATCAGTTTATTGATACATAAGTTTATTAAAATCTATTACGTGCTACACATTACTTGACATAATGACATTGTATTTACAAAGTAAATTAAACGATTTTAAGGCAAATAGAAAGCCATTTATTTTTAAAACAGTAATGAATAATTCAGTAAAAACTCACTTTTATAAATACAATAGGTACATATACTATAGATTTTTAACTAGATCTATATAATTAAAAATAGCTTACGTAAAAGTTGCATCAATCAACATGAATATCAGGTTATATCTGTATCACTTCAAATGTCATATTCCAGATTTGTATCTCAACTCCTGGACAAACTCATAAACTTTCTCCTCGTAACGAAATGCTTTTTCGATACATTAATTGCTCAGCTCTGACTGCCGTATTTTAGATTATTGTGCATCCGAGAAATAATCTGAGAAATTCTATTTAAACATAAGTCGCATGAGCTAGAGGAACATTAAAGTTCTTAATGGACACAAATAAAATAATTGTTCATAAATGAAAAGTTCAATATAGATATTTATTTATAACAATTGTTACATTTATTTTTTTAAATAAAATAATAATCTATTACTTAAGCTTATAAATGTTTTTCAATACTAAATGTTAACTGACCTTGAAAAGTATAATTTGTAACGAACATTTTTCTCGTTTGTATACAATAATTAAACACTGATACTTTCGTAAATTTTAATATTTTAATACTTATGTAGATCAAAAATACTGGCAATGGCTTCTGATATTAAATTTTCTTGACTTAAGCTTATTGCTTTCTATTACATTCAATAATAAAAATAATGAAACTTAACAACTATATACGATAGCTAAAATCGAAATGAACTTGTCTAGCATATTATCGTGACTATGATAACTTTTCCTCATACTCAAGTTCAAAGGTATAATGTCCTCATGAAATATAGTGTAAGGCTCCACAAGCCATATTCCAGATTCATATATATTTTAAAAAAATACGTATCATCCTGCTTATGTACGGAGATGCTGTTTCAAAACTTATAGCTCCTCTTATGCAGGAAAATGCTGGTTCAGCTATTTTCATAGGGTGCCGATTCCGAAAAGCTTCGATTCTGTCCCTCGCCCACAAAAATGACATCAAGCAAATTGCACTATTGTTTTCCATTAAAATATCTAAACAGTCTTGTGTATCGGAAACATTTAGTGTATTTCGCTTGATGCTTTGAACATCGTCATCATCGAAATTAAAAAAATGATGAAACATACTTTTAGCTACGTACGTTTGAATTCCAGATTCCTTGATCTCTTTGAAATTTTACCTCGTCTTGTACAATAATATTATGTGTTACCATTGATTACAAATTAGTCGAATATATCATTGATACGAAAGCGATGGTTATATAGATTAATCTTTGTCCTGTTGTTCGTGGCTGCTTGTTCAATACTGATCAGAAGAGGATCCTAATCACATTAATAGTTGCCAAATTATAATTTGAAATTTCGAGCGATGGTAAGATAGACATGATAAGCGCAAAAAAACCCTGGAACAAATACTATGTATGCGACATAACTTGCAATAATATTCATTTTATGTGTTTTTCACATTACAAACCTATAACTACAAAATGAGTTGTCCGAAGGTTTTACAACAATGTGTTTGTTAGTAAGTTCATAGTATTCACTTCACCTTTTTCCAATTGTACCATCGATTTAGTTAGATAATCGATAAATAGTACATTCAATAATATAGGCTTCAAAGTAAAATTTAGTGTTTTTAACATTATGGCAATAATCTTATCAAGCAGCTCAATCTTGGTTAATTTCGCCGAGACGTTAACCATATTATTATCAGTAAAAAATGTTAAAGGTTTATAAACAGACTCATAAATTACAGACAAGTTGAAGGAATAACCATTCATATCAGCTCATTTATCGGGAAAAATTTCGGTTTGCGTGAGTAATGGCGCTTTCACATGAGATTCGAAAAATGGGCTGAAAAAATGAAGAATATTCGTCCGATTTTTAATATTCACTTCTATGATGGAAACATCCAAATATTTTATTCCCCATGCATATTTGAATATGGCTTGATAAAGACTATCGGAATTCACATTGTAATTGAAGAGAACGAATAATACTTTTGGTCTCTCTGGTCCCGGAGAAACTTGTACAAGGAAGTTTAAAAAATACTGCATCCGTGTCAACAGAAAAGTTTCATCGAATGTATCTTGGCGTTGCAGTACTACATACAATGCTAAGGGTCTTGGATCTTTATAAATTGGTAAACTAAAAGATCGAGAGAAGGTCTAATTTTGGGCTCTTGACAAATCGATTAATGAACTTTGGACATGTTTTATCAATTCTTGAAACTCAATGTTGTTACTCACTAATTTGGTTTCGTCTCTTGGATTAACGAAAACAGTCAGCTGATAAGGTTTCAAATTGGTCTTGTGTAATCCAATCAGTTTCCATCGTATGGATGGCATTCTCATGAATCATGCAACTGATCAGAAAAAATATAACCCACATTATTTTATTTTATATTATTAAAAGAGATAAAAACTTCTTGATTCGTCTTGTTGATATACTGACAGTATATTCAGTGCAGCGCAAGCGCTAGCACATTAAATACTTATCTTACAGTGTTCAGATTATGCAACGCTGCACCCGACGTTAAACTCAATTTTGGTAAAAATTATGTAAAATATAGTCACCTTTATACGAAACAAAAAGTTTTTCAATATGTACACAAGATCCTATCACGAGATCCTGTTAAATGGTATAAGCAGATAGTGCCAAATTTGTCAGACATCTCTTTTGTTACCTTGCAAGGAGCAATGAAAGGCGGAAGAAACCGATCTCGAAGTTAATATCGATGCAAACTTATCACCCTTAAGCTTGCCAAGATACTAAGCTTAGTTTTCTGTACAAAATAGCGTAGTAGAAATAAGTTTGCACGAGTCCAGGGACAGACCTCACGTAACAGCAAGTTCTATATTATAAATAAAATATCACGTCATTAAAGTCGAAAAATTGATTTTCTAAGTAGGGTAAATATTGTTAGTATTATATTTTGTACGCGGACTTGAAAATTAGTGTACTTTTCTAACATTCTAGTTTGCAAAGAATTTAATTTCTTTAGATTTTCTCAAAGAATCAGTCGAAAATTAGTAAAGAATAAAAAAGGTACATTTTTATTTACATCCCGAAATTCAACAATTCGTTTTAATCATATATTGATAGATATAAAGAGCAAAATAATGTACATTATACTATGACAAAGTCTATTTGAAAGGAAAAAAATTATGGCTTCAAAATCAAAAAATAATTTTCTAGATAAGAGTCAAAATAATTGCTTTTATATTTTGTACATAATCTTGAGAATTAGCCTCTTCTTTCCTAACATTTTAGTTTTAAAAGGTTTTAGATTTCATTGTTTATGTTTAAAAAAGTCAATAATTGTCGAATATCATACCGAGATATTTGATAAAGGCAACCGATTCATTTTCAACGTTTCGGACTCTTAAACTGGTTTATCTTAAAATGATGCGGTTTTTTTTAATAATAATAAATACTATAAGCTTTCGAATACAAAAAGAATCGTCATCATTTGTTTACATACAACAAATATATTCTTGACTGAAGTCAACCGCTGCATTTTAATCCAGTCATCTAGTCATCAGCATACTGATATATAAGTTTATTAAAATCGATTATTTACTGTTTCACATACAATTTGACATTGTATTTACAGAATGGAATGCTGTGTTGTAGTGCATGATTAAATTACATGCGACTCGTGTATCTGCTAACAGAGAACATTATGTAACTTGGTTTTACAATCAATATGTGCATTAAACATTAGATTATTTCTGAGTAATCATTACTCCGTGATATTTGTTTCGAAAAAATTAATATCAATAATGTTTGATCAATCTATCACGTTCCAATCAAATTTATGTACGAGACAAAAGGACTTTGGCATTATTTTTAAAAGCCGAATAATATGATCTCGCAAAAATCTGATATAATTCAAATCATGTTTCATTTATTCGATAAATCCAGAACCTTATAAAGTGTCAGAATTCAGCTATACGTTACACAGTAGACGCGACTTGTATAAATGGCTAAAGATCTCTGATTCCAAGACTAAAATATTGCAGTAAAGTGCATGCAGCGAATGTAGCACGCAACAATTCAACAAATATATCTAGACAAGATACGATAGTGTCGCTTTGTACCCAAACTCTGCCCATTACTAATATCTCGTTCTCCCAGGCCCGGCTCTATAGGATCTCTAGCACAAGAGCGCGCGTAACGAAAAAAATCGAGCAAACTCACTGCAGGCTGGGTATATAGTTTTCAATTCTCACCCTCCACCTTCACATCTGGGACTAACCAAAGTCAGCGCCATATTCACACATTCATATGCGCACACACACACACACACACACACACACACAGACCGAAGGCGCAATGCATCAGACGTAATCACCGGTCTGCGTAACTTTATCTAGGAACAATACATCGTGTGTGCAGGCGCGTATGTATCTATACGCAGGAAAAGGGGAGACTCTGTGCCGCCTCTCTCTCTCTCTCTCTCTCTCTCTCTCTCTCTCTCTCCGCTTCAAGTCCCGAGGGAGCCGCCAATTATAGTCAGCCGGTTTACCGGGGCTAAACGAGCCTCGAACACGCGTTGCAAGTAAGATATTGGAGTGTTGTTGCGTTTAAGCTTGAGGGTATACAGAGGGGGTAGGGGGAGGAGGGGCAGGAGGGCCTCAGGCGCGATCGGTTGCGCAGTCGTAAATCTTCGATCTCTCGAGCGAGCTACGCGCTTATTAGAATTGGCGAGCGTACGGTGAACGCGCGCGCGCGCACGATTAGCATTTGAGTGATCTAGAGTCTGCGGCGCAGCGTTTTGGAATTTTCCCTTGCCTGGCTCCGGCTTGATGCGTTTCAGTGAGGCGGATATGTTCTTGGAATATCTCTTGAATTAATTAGGAGTATGTGGATAACGAGGTGGTGGTGGTGTGCGTGTGTGTGGGTATGTGCGTATTTGTGGAGTTGGGTAATAATTTGTTGCTGGTGTTTGAGATGAGAGATGAAAACTTGGTGAGAATCCAATTTTGAGGATTTGCGAGAGAATCGATGCTGCTGCCAAAATCATTTCGATTAAAACTGTGTGAAAATTAATCGTGCAGAGTAAGCGATTTTTTTGTGATATAAAGCCATTTAATATTTAACAAGGTAGTAAACAAATTTAGTAATAAACACTCTTATTCTTTTTTTATTATACTAGAATTTGAACAGTGCGCGTTGCTCGCCTTAACCTAGATAACCATTAATTACTAATATAACAATTTGGAAAATTATTATTGTTTGATGGATATTTAAACAAAATTTTACCAACTAAACTTCCAAAATTTACTTGCACATTATTCAAAGTACACATTCACAGTGCAATAGCCCTTGAGGGCTGCTGAATTGAGTTTGATGTCTAGACAAAAGTTTCACTTTGAAAATTTTTTAATTTAAAGCAATACTTTTTTACAAAAAAAAATTATATTTTCCAACTGAAGTCCAAATATGGAACTTGATTCAACCTAACCTGCAAAACGGCAGAACCTATTCCTTGATCCATGAATTACTAACCTACAATCTACATGTACATGTACGACACATGTGGCGCATTTTGACAGTCACGAAACCACGGATAAATTTACATTTTTGCATATAAATAAAATAAATATAATATATAAAAATGCATATTTATGAAGTATTTTTATTAAAGAGATATGTTAGATCATTTATATTCGAGAATTCACATTACTTTGTTTAACATTTAGAACTTTCAGTTAGATTGTAGTTAGAACATGAAGAAAATTTTCAATGTGGCGCAAATTAGACGGATGCGTACAATATCAGCCAATCGCATGATGTCTATCTTGGCTTCACAACATCCGGTCATCACTTTTTTATAAGGGGATATTATTTATATAGATTCTATAACAGTCCTTGTAATGGCAAACAACTTCGATTAAAATTGCATCAATCAATAATAAATAATATCAGGCTAGATACATATCGCTTCAAATGTCATATTTCAGATTTTTATCTGAACTCCCGAGCAAACTCATAAACTTTTGTCACGGATCGAAATACTTTTTCAATATATTAATTGCTCGGTTCCTATGGGCGTTTTTTAGACTTTCATGTATGCCAGAAATAATCCCAGAAATTTTATTTCGACAATTACACTAAAAAAACATTAAAGTTTTTAATGATTTTAAATAACATTAAATATTAATAAGATATCTAATTGTTTTTTTGGACCATTAAAGCGAAAGAGCAACATATTTAATTATTGCAATTATTGATATATTTATTTTTTTTAAAATAAAGTAATATTATTTTAATTTAGTCAGTTTTATGTTGTTTTTCTGTAGAAAATATCACCTGACATTGTAAAGGTACCAGTTTTTAACAATAGTTTCACTCAATACCCGCATGTAACTCGCATGAATATGATTGAATATTATTCTTCTATGTAAAACGTGAAACTTAATACATTTATAGTATTACACATTCATTTTAATCACATGAAAAAAATAGGATAGATATTCTAAGTTTTCTTCAACTAATCATAATAAATTAATACATACAGAATGAAACAAAAATATGAATAATTTTTCAGATTGGAGTTATTGTACGATATGACCCGAACGAAAGCTGTTCCTATTTAAATAGCCTATTAGATAGCCTTGGATCTGGACCTTTCAGAATTACTTCAATGACAAAAACTATAAAGCTAAAAAAAAAACCAGCTGCTAAAATCGGAATGAACTGCCTCTGCGCATCATCGTGACTAAAATAGCTTATTTCAGTACTCAAGTTCGAAGATTTGATGTCGTGGTGAAATATAGTATAGGGCTCCACAAGCCACATTCCAGATTCATATATATTTAAAAAAATACGTATCATCCTGCTTATGTACGGAGATGCTGTTTCAAAACTTATAGCTCCTCTTATGCAGGAAAATGCTGGTTCAGCTATTTTCATAGGGTGCCGATTCCGAAAAGCTTCGATTCTGTCCCTCGCCCACAAAAATGACATCAAGCAAATTGCACTATTGTTTTCCATTAAAATATCTAAACAGTCTTGTGTATCGGAAACGTTTAGTGTATTTCGCTTGATGCTTTGAACATCGTCATCATCGAGATTGAAAAAATGACTAAACATACTATTAATTACGTAAGTTTGAATTCCGGATTCTTTGATCTCTTTGAAAGTGGCAAATTTTACCTCATCTTGTACAACAATATTATGTGTAAACATTGAGTACACGTCAGTCGAATGTATCATTGATATTAAAGTGATGGTTATAAAGATTAATCTTTGTCCTGTTGTGCGTGGCTGTTTGTTTAATGGTGATCCTAAAATAATCCGAATTAAATTTACCGTTTCCAAACCATAATTTGAGATTTTCAAGAAACGTATGATCATTATGATAAACACGAAATATCCTGAAACAAGAAATATGTACCCAATAAATCTTGGGCTGATATTCATTTTGGTATACCATAAAATAGGAACGACTGCTGCGAGTTTTTCACACTCGAAGCCTAAGAAAGAATAATAAGTTGTTTGAATGTTTTGCAAAAACATGAACGTCAGTAAGTTTCTGGCATTGGCTTCCCCCTTTTTCAATTGTTCCATACTCGCATTCAGGTAGTCGATATATTGTAAATTCGACAATATGGGTATCGAAATAGCATTTAATTTTCTTAACGTTATTGCAATAACAGGATCAATCTTGATCAAATGTCCAGCGACGTGCAACGCATTATCAGACACAAATGACAAACTTCTGTAAACAGACTCATAAATTACAGACAAGTTGAAGGAAAAACCATTCATATTAGCTAATTTATCGGGAAAAATTTCGGATTGTGTAAGTAATGGCGCTTTCACATAAGTTTCGAAAAACGGGTTGAAAGAATGAAGAATACTCGTCCGATTCTTAATATTCACTTCTATGATGGAAACATCCAAATATTTTATTCCCCATGCATATTTGAAAATGGCTTGATAAAAACTATCGGAATTCACATTGTAATTGAAGAGAACGAATAATACTTTTGGTCTCTCTGGTTCTGAAGAAACTTGTACAAAGAAGTTTAAAAAATACTGCATCCGTGTCAGTTGAAAAGTTTCATTGAATGTATCTTGATGTTGCAGTACTACATACAATGCTGAGGGTCTTGGATTTTTATAAATTGGTAAACTAAAACATTGAAAGAAGTTCCGATTTTGTACTCTTGATAAATCGATTAAAGCACTTGGGACATGTTTTATCAACTCTTGAATCAAAATGTTGTTTCTCACTAATTTGGTTTCGTCTTTTGAATTAACGAAAAGAGTCAGCTGATAAGGTTTCAAATTTGTCTCGAGCTGTTGGACAAAGTAATTTATCCAATCAGTTTCCATCGTGTGGATGGTATTCTCACGAATGATACAACTGATTAGAAAATATATAATCAACATTATTTTCTATCAAAATTTCAAAAGTTCTAGAACTGTTTTGTTATTCACGATGTCACAATATATACTAAGTCTACTTGCCAGAAACTTATTTCGTTTTTAAAATCGAGAAATCGATATTCTAATAAATAGAACAAAGGTTGTTTTAATGTATTGACTTGAAAATTAGTGTCCGCTTTTATGACATACTGGTTTTGCAATATTTTTTTGTTGCAGAAATATAATTATATTTTCAATCAATTAGTCAAATATTGGCAGTCAGAGAAAAAGCAACACTATTGACTAAATTAAAAAATTTTAAATTCAAAAATTGATGTTCTAAATACAGATTCAAGAATGAATATTAATATATTGGTAAATATTAATAGCGAAATTGTATTTCTAAACTCTCAAATATTTACCTTACTATTTACCTACTGTTACCGAGCAGTTACTTTTCCAGTGTAAAGAATTACATATATATATATCATATTTTTAAATTTGTAAATTTCTGGTAAAAATTGGATTTTGAATTTCTTTACATTAAACAATAGACGATCCTTTACGAATTAATTTAAAAAAAAAACCTTTTGTAATTCCTAATAGTTTCTTGTGAAATAAATCTTTTCTTTTTAAAACTCATCGTAAAAACAGTCTTACGTGCAGTCATATAAAACTTCGAAAAACGTGACGATCGTGTCATTCGATAACCTTTTAGCGAAATTCCTTTTACCGTAATTTAATGCATTGAAATGATTGATTTTGTTATTTAATCCAAAAGAAAAGGTTCAACCTATTTGAATTCTACAAAAAAGCTAACAGGTAAACAAGCCTTTTTTTTTAATTTTAACCAATATTGATAACATGTTCATAATATTCAACTCCGATGATCACATCTCGTATTAAAGGCAAGAAAAGCACTCGATTTTTCGCCCACAAAACCATGACAGAACTATAACTTAAAGTCGCCCCGCAGCATCGCGCAACGGAAACAGGTTCTACCCATTCCATATATATTATACGCGCAAACCAGCCAGCACGGGCTACCTGCATCCCCCCAGTTCGAGCTCCACATATCTTCCTTGTCTGTCGTGGCCAACTCTCCCACCATCCGTTCCAATGGCGTAGCTTGCAGTTTCTACCCACCGACCTATACACACAATTCCCAACGTCTGTAGCTTCCTTATACTGCGCACCTAAGGCTTGGCCAATGCGGCTAGACGCCTAATTGAACTCCTTCGAGCTAACATCTGTTTAGTTCCGCCACCGACACACGTTATAACCTCTGCAGTGTTATATATATGGAGCGTCGATTAGTGTTTGGGTGGAAAAGTAATGGCACGTATAGTAAGTAATACATATAGATATAATGTTTATTCGTGATTTGATACAAAAATTCTCTCTACGAGGAGAGCGAGAGAGAGAGGGGGTGTGGGGGAATTATTGAAAACCGATCGGAATCCCAATTGGGGAACTGCTGTCGCGTAACTTTCTCGCGTGGCTTTTTCGCGCCGATAAGGATTTATCTGGCGAGCGCATGAATTATAACACCCGCCGCTCGCGAGAAGAAATTTCGAGGATGAATTAAGAGAGGCTGCAGCCCTGATATGATTTTGAATTACGAGAAAAGGGGATGGTGGCTACGATGCCCGCGAGCTGGGCGGTGCTTTTTTTTTCTCCTTTTTACGACTTGTTCCGGCTTGTGGATTTGAAACTTGGCGTTCTTTTTTTTGGGGGACGATGGTACGATTGATTCGGGAATTCATGAGACGATTTGGATTTTCTTTATGGGTGCGTATGGGAAATTTATTTCGAGCTTTTTATAAATGACACATGCTCTTTAATTGTATTTTGAATATATCACATTCGTTATGATTTTATTAAAAGACAGTTCATTAAAATAACATTTTATGTCCGATTGTTACAAGGTTGTAACGATGTTTGTAATTACAGTCATAATAAAGGTACATTTAAATGTATAAAATAATTATGCTTTCATTATATTGATATGATTTACCATACTGAAATTCGATGAATACTGTTGCATTAATTCTATACTGCAAATTTAAGAATTTTTAAAACTTTTTGTCATTCGTAATATCATAACGTTAATTAAAATCTGTCCATCCTACTTTCGGTAATTACTAAATTATGAAATTTCAACATTCATAAACCCAACCTCAAATTTTGGAAATTTTGGCAAAGTTCCCAGTCGAGTAGATGTAATTTATGAACTTTATCTATTGCTTACCGAAATTGTAGTTTAGTCAACAAGTATTGAAAATTAGAATATTATTATTAGGCCAAAAAAAAAAGCGAAGAATAATAAGCAATAAAATAATTAACACAGATATAATAAAATACGAATCTTAGAAAAAAAGATTTATCATTTTGGAATAAAGCACTCGTGTATTATCAACCTGCTATTTATGATTTTCATCAATCCATATGCATTCGCTGTACTTTTTATATCTTCTTCACCAAAATGTACATGAATTTCTTAACCCAAATTCGTTTACATTCTAATCTATTAAAATTCTAAAAATCATCAGCATTATCAAAAGATTTTCTCATTTGAAATATAAAGAAAAAGCTAGTCTACCCTCTTCACCCCATCCTAATAAAATATAACCGATAATGTAATCCAAGTTTCACATCTCCGCTGAACTCTTGCCGATCACCCGTTAACGCCATCTAAGGAAACACCTTTAAACAGCTCTTGGACTACGTCTGTCGTAGGATCGAATGTGTCGGCCTATTTGCGTCGCTCGGATGTACACACACACACACACACACACATATCATATATATATGCATGCTGCAAGGGCCGTGAACGACGAGGACGAACGGGCGTTAAGATAAGTATGCCGTTCTCTCTCTCCCTCTCTCTGTCGGCACACATAAAAGGACGGCTGCCGAAGCAATAAGAATGTCATATCGCCGAGGCTTCCCTTCTTTAGCCTTTATCGGACCCCAGAAAGAAGATCGAATTTCCTTCCTCCGTTATATACACTCTCTCTCCCAGTACCTCCTATATACTGACCGGAACCTCGAGACTCGAACCCAACGGTAATTCACTTTGTATTTTTCGCGCGCGCGCAGTGTGTGTACGTGCAGGCGAGCAACACTCTCTCTCTCTCTCTCTCTCTCTTTTTCTCGATCTGATTGTATCTGTGACTTTTTCGACGAGTGCTTTAACTCGAATCCCATCTTATTCTGTATTTTTCTGTTGTGATACCGACTCGCCTTATTGTTTACTTTGTTGTATTGAATAGAACGAAAGCTTGAAAGGGACGCGGAGATTTGCAGCATCGATTTAAATATCGAATGTGCTTCTTGATTGGAGAAACGAAAAGAAAGGTTGAGGTGTGCTGGTGATTAATACGCTTGTTAGCCTTAATATGTTTTGTTTCGAGAATGCGAGCTCTTATTATGTTGCGTGTGATTGAATATTTTAAGAGAATGTGCTTTGTAATAGGGAAAAGTTCTTCTCTAAAAGTCATTATAAACTTTATTAACATTATTAAACGTTATATACTTTATAGGTGTTTGTATTTGCGTATGTGCATGTGCGTAAGCGTGTGTGGTATTCATTAAAATTTATTGCTTAGGACTTTGTTATTTTTGAAAATAGAAATTTTAAAAGTTAGGTAAAATTTCAAGTTGAGTATCGTTTTCAAGAAAGGTATAGTACAATTTAGTGGAATAAATCGATTTTCGTTTAGACACACGATAACCGGAGTAAAAATCAACTAAAAGTAATCAAACTGTTAAACAGAACGAACTATTTATTACAATAGCTAAACGTTAAACGTGATCGGTATAGGTATGGCGATTTTTTAAATTTATCGATTTCCAAAAACAAGCTGATTTTGATGGTTCTGTCGTCAAGGGATAGCGATTCGCATTTCCCAATTAACTTATCTATTTGTTTATAAACTGCAGTTTCACGGACATAATAATACAAAGTATAAACGGAGAAGAAAGAAAGAAAACGGAAATTGAATTTATTCGATTCATTGGTCATTTTTGATCATTTTTAGATTGCTTGGATAAAATTCTTTGAGGTCTACTTATATTTATGGGGACAATAAAGCTCCTCATTTTCCTCCGTTTACTATAGATTTTTCAATACTTCGATATATCTATGTCAGTTATATCCAGGATCTTTTATAGTTTCAGTTATAAAAAATATTTTGGTCGTTTTATACTACTCGTCTACAAACAATGAAAAAACATAGAATGCAATCGAATATAAAAATACAAACATTTGTATTAAATATTTAGATAGCAATAAAATAAAGTTGAAAAA
Organism: Megastigmus dorsalis; assembly: GCA_900490025.1. NCBI lineage: Eukaryota > Metazoa > Arthropoda > Insecta > Hymenoptera > Megastigmidae > Megastigmus > Megastigmus dorsalis. Next base: position 59,138 of record UELU01141199.1, read on the forward strand.
AAGTATCATGGAAAACATTTTCAAGCGGCCGCTGAAATTTTTAGTTTACTTTTCCTCTTATCTTTTCAACGCACAATTTGTACTTCACGAATTGCTTTTTCTTCGGCTACAAATTGGCATTTATTGCAGTGGGTTTCTGACGCCTTCTCTCAAAGAGTCTAAAGCCTCTACGAGTATAGGAAAGTTTTGCAAAGTGTGTCACACAAAACCGTGAGATTTCGGGGATGTATAAGAAAAGCCAACGATTGTGTTCGGCTCCGGGTCGCGTACGTTATCGAATACAAAGTAGCTCGGATTTCTTATACACCACCCAGACACCATTGTTGCAGCATACGAAAAAAAAAACATAAGCTCAACAAAAAATGAAATATCCAGTTCTAATTTCTTTTTAAAGGCAAGCAAGTGAGAAAGGCAAACTTTCTAAAAAAAATCTCCAGTAAAACGCGTAAATGCACACGAATCATGTGTGTAAAACTTGTAAGGACAAACCTTCTAGTAACCGCAACGCTTCATTTAAACGAAGAGGCCCGCGTAGACTTTCATTTCCCGCTGCACAATTCCAAACGACGACGCAACCTTTGCGCTTTCGCTCACCCGGAGCCAGCAATTATGCGACTCACCACGTACTCGAGACGCGTAGCGTATAAAATCGTCTCTTTCATACGTATACCTCCTCGACCTTCTCTCTCTCTCTCTCTCTCTCTCTTTCTCTTTCTCTCTCGCTCTATGTATGTGTGTTTTTACTCTCCCTCATGTTCTTCAAGCTTTTCTTGGCCGCGGCGAAACTCATTAAAAAATATTTTTTCCTGCAGCCAGTTTTGTCTCGTATTTGCAATTTAGAGTATAAACTATATGAATGCTCGAATAGGGCGACCGTGTGGTGGCCATTGAAATAGTATCGCGCGAGTCGTATAGCTCAACCCGTAGCAAAATGATATACGGACAAATCCACAGATCTTTTGACTTTTGGGTTTTAGAACATATTTTTTTTAAGCTTACTTTATAAACAAATTTTATCTTACAGTTATTATCGTAAAAATAGCAGAAATAAGCTTGCGTAACTCAATTTTTTAGCTACGTTGAGACTTAAATAAAACCTGAAAATAATATTTAAAAATATTATTCCATACTCCGTGCGCAAAATCGGTCTTTACGACAAATGTATGCAAATATTATAAGCAGCACGTGCGCTCAGGATATCTCGACTCGTGTAATTGTCACCCTCGCTTCTTCAGAGGGGGTATGCGTTTAAGGTATGCGCATGTATAGTGTGGAGCTTATACTCACCGTTCGATATTCACCTCTGACACTGCGGGGAAATGAAATAGAGAGAATAACAAAGTTAGGCAGACCGGTTTCAATGATGCATTGGACGAGTGTAGGCCCAGAATGTGCATATAAGTACACGCGCGAGGCATTAAAATGAAATTTGTATTTTGAGGGGTGAAAGTTTTGTGCTGCGGAGGCTCCAGACGATGGAGCGACTTGCTGCTGCTGCTGCTGCTGCTGGAGTAAGTTATTTTGAGGTCGCTTACGATCACCGATGTTGGAGGAACTGTTTCGTTGCTGGGTAACCGTTTGCGGTTGCCGCTATGCAAAAACGCTGATCCGACACATCTTCGTTTATGACTCGTATACCTATTACGAAGCGGTATACCAGTCGATAAATGGCTAATTATTTGAGATTAGAAACTTTAATCTTTCGAAAAACTTGTTTTAACTGTTTGGCCATAGTCAACGTATATTAGACGAGAATCAAATTTCAGTCATAATGTAGGCAATTCATTATGCATCTAAATATACCACTGCGAAATTTCAGACAAACAAGAGAGATTGTAAAACAAATTACGTCGAATCGAGAGCGATCAAACAGTAATAAAATTTTGAATAACTCGCGGCTGGCTCTTCACCAAGACTATGCAGATTATAAAATATTCAAATAATTGTTCAAAATGTCTCTGTCGACCGAAATACATTTCTACCATCTTTATTTCAGATGTTGCAAAATGCTGTGGGTACATCATAAAAAATACGCTTGAATAGTAAAAAGCCATCCTCGATTTACTAAATGTCTCCTAGTCAAAAAGGCAACTCGTAAAATAACAAATACACTGCGGGAAAAGTTTTAAAAGAGCTGTGTTTATATTGTATTCAGAGAGGAAAGTTAGACAAATAAAGATTTAATAATAAAAATAAAATGCCAATTGAGGGATAGCGACCCTTGCTTTACTTGAAATTTGCAAATTCATCCGAATGGTCAGGCATAATGGACTCATCACAAAATCATTTATTCTAATAGACATTTTAACTTTTCATTGTACTTAGCAATCTCATAATATTTTCCTCAAGATTTGTTACTTTACTTTAACAGTGTCAAACATTTTTTATCCCACGTATAGCACACTGAAAAATATGATGTTTTCGTCTCGTATGATTGTCATCCTCGTGAGCGAGATAATCTCATTCACTCACTAGTTGTGTTATAATATTATTTGACTTTTTTAACCTCTTGTGGTAAGTAACACCTTGATGATAATAGAGACAAATTTACAATTTTTTGAAAAATGTATTCTAGAGAATTCTTTAAATCGCTGATTACGATTATTCCTATCAACTTTGAATTAAATACGAAGCATAAAATAAGTCATATCAAAATTATTTCTTATTAGAATAAATTTAAAACTTCCTTGTACAGCGGAAATAGTTAGTGAGATTTCTTGCCGAGTGAGAGTGCCTCGCATCTCCAGGTCACGAATTTCATGAAAACTTGGGCGAAATGTTTACTAATACTGCATTATGAAAAAAAAAGCGAAAAAAAAATAGTGAAAGCATTTCTCTCTAGCACAGTACTATTGCAGGGCTAGAGGCCATAGCAATGCTAAAAATGTTTCAGCAAGAAACAGAGGGAGTAGGACAAGCTCTAATGTGGGACTTGTTGAATTAAAAAATATAAAACCTTCGCATACGTTATGTTTACTGGACGATGAACAAAAAGAAATTCGTCGAGGAATTGAGGAAAAATAGCAAGCACGATTCTTACGATTCTCAGCTGCACTTGTTCCTCTCGTTTTCCTTACTTTGAAAAGGAATCCACTTCTTTTCAGCCAGCATTTTATACTTCCTCGCGAGCAACGTATCCTTCACGACTATATATTCCATGATTTCTTTATCGATTAGATATTTGCATAATAACGCAATCAGAGATAAAACGTAAATAGGCTTTAATATATAAATCTGAATAAAACCAAAAAAAAAAAGAAAGAAAAAAGATCACTCGAATCCAAGGTTCTGCAGGGGCAGCAATGAATAAGCCGCAGCACCTTTAATTTCCCTCGTCCGCGTGTGCAGAGGCATTCAGTCGCCGCTGCTGCAGCGCGGCAAAACTATATACGTGCCTCTTTTAAAAATAGCGAATCGAGTTCTCAAGAGCGCGCACGGTCAGACTTTACGCGGCCGTCACTTGGCTTTCGCTCTATATACATCTATCTCTCTCCCTATGTATATAAGCCGTGGCGCGCACCAAGCATTAAGCGTCAAATTAATCTCAAAAAGCCCCGGCAAAAGAGAAAGCGAGCTAGCGGCGGAGAGTTGAAGCTCGCTCGCTCGCTCGCGCGCGCTCTGCACCGGCCACCTTAAAACGCCCACCGCGTCCGCTTTTGTATCCATCGTACACCTCGAGCGCACACTCCTGACGCTCTACGCGCGCGTGTGTGTGTGTGTGTGTGTGTGCAAGCGAGAGAGAGAGAGAGAGAGAGAGAGAAAATTAAAGCTTGCACGCGAGCGTCCTGCGAAACGTTTAACGCCCGACACTTTCATCTTTCTGGCCTATGAAGAAATGCAAAAACGATGAGAGAGACAGAGAGAGAAGTACATAAAGAAGGGAAGGAAGCTGCGGCACTTTTCTATTAACAGCTCCTCTAAAGCGTCATTCTCGCGCTTGACGCGCGTTCATTTGGGAAGCATAAAGCACTTCTAGCGTGGATAGCACTACAGGTGTGCATAACGTCGAGGCCAACGCGTCGCTGCTGCTGGAGGGGAAAATATGGACGAGGATATATATATATACGCTATATCGGACGGGAAGAAATTTTAGGTTCATTAAATGCTGCCGCTTCTTCTTCTTCCTGTTCTCGTCGTTTTCCGACGTCGGCCCGATTGTTGATTAACAACGCTTGTTTAATGTTATTGATGAATTCGGTGTGTTGTAGCTTACCCATTCACTTTAAAGTAGCTGCGGCTGCAAAGAGGTCATCAAGATATTCGGGATTTATTTTAAATCACATTGAAGTGTAATACCTTTATTTAAAAGGACAATCTGTCAATTACTTTCGATAGATTGTCTAATACTAATTGTATAAAAGATGAATGCACTACTTCATTTGAAAGAGTATATACATTTCACAAAAGTAGAGTTTATAATATTTGAGGTCATGCAGTTCTCGAGCTTTATTTCAATTCAATTATGTTTACGAAAAATTATACGAACGAAAGTCTCAACCGCTGCAAAGGCATAAAATGAAAACCGCACTATAGAAGTTGAGAAAATTAATTGTTTGGCATATTGCTTTTTAAGAAAACGAGACGTGCAATTTCATACTGCGTGTACTTAGTTTGCTCTACTTTTATAAGCATTCCTTTAAAGGTTTTTATTAAAAAAAAATGAGGAAGATAGAATTTCAATACGAGATTACTCGTTACGCTTGTGAGAACGTCAAATGAAACTCCTCCACCGTGAATCTAAAAGCCAAACCTGAAGTAACTTGATTTTTTTTTTTATAAATGAAACGCTGAAATTAGTCAAAAAAACATTTCAAAGACGAAGCACCGGTTCTCGAGTTAACGGCTGCTGTTTGTTTGATAAAAAGCCAAAGTGTCCCACAAACACGTGTGCGGCTTTGTAAACGGTCCTTTTCAGAATTTCGCAATTTAACACGACACTTTCAAATAAAACTCGTTAAGGAATATGAAACTATTTGCATTGTGATATACGCAGCATAAAAAATATTTGTTAAAGTAAAGTAATAAAGTAAAGTAATAAATCCCGAGAACAATATTATGAGATTGCTAACTAAAATGAAAAGTTAAAGTGACTATTAGAATAAATGATTTTGTAATGAGTCCATTATGCCTGACCATTCGGATGAATTTGCAAATTTCAAGTAAAGCAAGGGTCGCTATCTCTCAATTGGCATTTCATTTTTATTATTAAATCCTTATTTGTCTAACTTTCCTCTCAGAATATAATATAAACACAGCTCTTTTAAAACTTTTTCCGCAGTGTATTTGTTATTTTACGAGTTGCCTTTTTGACTAGGAGACATTTAGTAAATCGAGGATGGCTTTTTACTATTCAAGCGTATTTTTTATGATGTACCCACAGCATTTCGCAACATCTGAAATAAAGATGGTAGAAATGTATTTCGGTCGACAGAGACATTTTGAACAATTATTTGAATATTTATAATCTGCATAGTCTTGGTGAAGAGCCAGCCGCGAGTTATTCAAAATTTTATTACTGTTTGATCGCTCTCGATTCGACGTAATTT
>UELU01141200.1:4909-33413 GCA_900490025.1 Megastigmus dorsalis
AGAGAGAGAGAGAGAGAGACGTAGCGAGGAGGAGAGGGGAGGAAAAGGATCAGGCTAGAGGCTGTATAAGAGGCTAGAATATCCCGAGAAGGGGCCGAGAGAGAGAGAGAGAGAGAGAGAGAGGAGAAGGAGGAGGAGAGGGGAAACTACTACTGAGACTCAAATCGTTTAGAATGGAATATAAAGAGAGAAGGACAAAGAGAGGAGGAGGAGGAAAAAGAAGCGGTAAGGACTGCTGCAGCCGAGTTTTTTTTATCTCGGTAAATAAGTGTGCGTTTTCCTCGACTTTTATTAACTGCCATGGATGTACGAATTGTTTGTTCATTATAGAGGAAAACGCGTTAATTGACTTATTTCGAACAGCTGAATAAGATTTTAGAATTTTTTCACTCAAGTTTTTTCGCGTCTAATAAATGTAATTTTTAAGCTAACCTTCGCGATGGTATATTTGGTGTGAAATTTGTTAAATAACATGATTGTGATTTTATATGGTATTATTATGCTTTATAGATTTACAGTTAGCTTTAACGTTCATGAATGGTAATACTAGACTTTTATTAGCAATTATTTCCTTATAATTAAATTGTAACAGAAATTCGTGAAATTAAATGGCTTATGTATTTTACATTATTATCTGCCAGCGCGTCTAAAATACTTGTATATAAGCTATATTAAATTATTGATATGTACATAGGTGGAGATAGACAAACGCACATTTTTTCTTCTGACGTAATTCTAATCTGTTACTAACACACATGGAGCTAATAAAAATAATTCAATCCATCGAGGCGAATGAGCTCTTTTTCTTGCATATAATCCTCATATGACTCGATGCGTTTTTAATGTTAACGTAAAATCTGCGCAGGTCTCAATCTATGACCTCAATTGCCTTTTTTGCAGTATGGGAATTTATATTACTCACATCATTTTTAACGAGAAGGATTTAATCAATTGGCGTTAAATCAAATGTTTCTAAGCTGCCTTATTGTGTACAGGAAAAATACGCATTTATCAAATTCAATGTGTATGAAATTTAAATATTATACATTATTATACTTTGAATATTTTCTACAATGACAAGAGTTTGCATCGTATGTAAGAAATTGGTTTGATCTGTAAAAAAAAGTTTATTAATACACGTGTAGAATGTAAAATAACATAAAAAGAAAGGATTGTCAATTGGACTCAAAAGCCAAACCATAATTTCTCTATTGATCTTCGAGAAGTTTAATACAATTTTAAGAATTCAAGGTATTATAATAATGCATAAAATCGCTAATAGACTTTAACGATGCAGTAAAAGTAAATAATAATGCGATGCAATGAATGAAGGTGCAGTAATGATAATAGCATACTATTCCATGGGCGCAAAAATGTGCGGAAAAAATTGCAATAAAGGCTAATAACAGTGGAGAAGAAATGGTATAAGTGAAGGAAAAAAGAGAAATACATATAACTGAGAAAGTAAGATTTCAGTGGTAAAAAGTGGGGACAGAGACGCGGAGAGGTGAGAAAGCAGGGGAGAAGGAAGGAACAAACAGCAACAGACGTATAGACGATTTCGCGCAGGGTACATAAGAAATGGAGGGAAAGGAAGACTTGCAAAAAGCTAGAGAATGAGAGGAGAACTTTTAGACTTATTTTCACATGTATGCACAAAAAAATGACGAAGAAAAGACTGTTTATATCTATGCTACTTATTCAAATGTCAAATCTACGATAGCTCTAGATCGTAACTTGAACAATTAAATAAGTAAATACATTGACTAATGCATTTACTTGTAAAATCATTAATTTATATTTGAAAAAAAATAAAGGTTTATAGTAATTAAGATTAATTTTAAAATCATGCGGTTGACTAATTTTTCTAATGTATACAAAACAATGCCGAACAACGATTAAACACAGCTATATCCCATGAATTTCGTTATAAAATTAGTTGCATCGACGATAGCTTTCAATGATATAAAAGCGAGCGAGAAAAGGAAGGAAGGACAGGACACAGGAAGAGGCAGAAAGGAAAAGCGAAGAATGGCCTGTCGCAAAAGCAGCAGCAGCAGCAGCAGCAGCACCAACACCGAGCATAAAGAGAGACGAGACTTACAAAAAAGGTAGTTACCTTCTCCCTCTTTCTCTCTCTCTCCTTCTCTCTTGTTCCTTCTTGTTCCCCGTCATTCTTTCGCTTTATCCGCGATACGTATATACGTGTATATGTGTGCGAGACAGAAAGAGTCAAAGGCGCTGCGTGAGTTTGCACCATGGACTAGGCGCGGTTTCGTGTTTCTCGCCTACCGGACTATATATATATAAGCAGCGAGGATGTCGAGAGAGAAAGAGAGAGAGCATTATGCGCGAGGGGGATTTTTCGACCAGGTTGGCCTTCGCGAATACATTGTACTTGTGTATGTGTGTGTACGGCTTAAAATCGGTATGACGGATTGCGCTTGGCACGATCCAGTTCCTTTCGAGACTCCCTCTCTCTCTCTCTCTCTCTCTCTCTCTCATGATTATTATTTCACTACAGGCATCCTCGAATGAACTTTCAAGACTTTTTTCCAATCGTCCGAGAATTATATTTTCTCGACGGATTTACAAAAGGAATTGTTCTTACAAAACTAATTGAAGTAAAAATTATCAATAAATGTAGATTCTGATTTTTTATATTGAACGATTGTAGGACCAAATTTATAAATTTACAAAATATTACAAATCTCATGGAATACAAAAATGTTTGAATTCCCCCGCAATTGAAGCACATCGGTGCTGCTGGGATATATATGTGTGCTATACAGTTCATTTATTCGAAGTAGCGCCATTTGTCAAGTAAACCTTTTTATTTTCAATATTACGTTTTATTACGTTTGACGATAACGGCCCGCGCCGATGTAAGGAGATGAGACTATACGAGCTGAGCTTTAACGATCAAACGAGAGATTGGAATCGAATTTCTTAGGGGGGGCAAAACCTGTTATTCCCAGTGACTTGTAATATCGGCACTTTATTTTTTATAATTACGCGGCGTAGTTATGCCTCGCCTATATATCGCCAAGCCATAGTGCTCCTATAGCCATTATTATTAAAGCTCATTTTTCTTATCCGCGCACGGTGCAGCCAATATAATTTGAAGTAACAGTTTTTCTTATACGTCGCGGATTTCTCAGCGACTTTGTATTCGGTAAATAGTTATAACCGCTGCGCTTGAATCGGTTATGCTTTTAGCAAGATGCTTGTAAGGGAGATTCGTAGGCTTAGAATTTTTCGATGACATATAATTAAATAAAATTACCGCTAAAATATATTAAATTCTCTTTAAAAGTCAAATATGAAAATGCTTTTTCTATAGATATATATATAGACTAGCAAAGGCGATTCCTCGTCGTATTAAACGCCGCGGTGAGCTCCGCGTATTATACTTAAAAAACTAAGGCGAACCGACCGCAAAGAAACCGGCGTGCCGAGGCAAAAGACAAGGAGGGATCGAGAGAGAGAGAGAGAGAGAGAGAGAGAGAGAAAGTGTGGGTGTGTGGGTGTGTGTGTAGGTATAAGGGGATGGGAGTAGCGTCGCATCAATTTTAAGCCACATGCATGTCTCCGGCTTCGTATTTAGGTGCGGATAATCGGCTTAGCGCGAGTCCCGCTCGAGTCTGCAGCTCTCGCTATGCACTTGCCGTTCGCAAAGACCACATACACACACACACACACACACAGGCACATATGCATCCAGTGCTATATAAAAGTAGCGTATACACGTATACAAGACAAGTGCGCGTAGGGCTGGAAAACAGCGCAATTTCAGTCGATGCTCTTTATACAAGGACACAGGGCGAAAATTGTGGCGGAATGCGCGGCTGTAATAATGTATTACACACTCTTTCTCGCGCGCCGCCGCCCCATTATATACATATGCACACCAATTAAAGTGGCAGAGCACGAAATTTGGTGGATGGGGGGACGACGAAGCGACGCTGCCGCTGCGATAAGCGCATGTCGGAGCGCATTGCATTAAATATTCCGGGAATTACGCCTTTATTGCACGGGCATGAAATTATGGGATGCGTGTGACGCGCCGTATGCAATTGATTCTTATCGATTTATATATATATGTATATATATGACTACTGAGCGCGTCCCTCGCTCTCCTCTTTTTCTTTCGGTAATTCCTTTTTGCCGTGTGTGCATGAGCTGCCCTCTCTCTCTCTCTTTTTTCGGTCGGACGCTTTTGTTCCGGAGGTTATTTTTAGCCGCACGCCGCGCGGGAGAACCTGTGGTCGGGCGAATTTCGTCGTTTTATTTGATAAGTGGGCTGATTCAGAGAGAGAGAGAGAGAAATATTTGCGCGCGAAGTGGAGAAAAAAAAATTGTAGTTGGCCTTACACTCTGCATCGTTTCGTTGTATGCGCGCAGCTGCGCGGCTCGATGCGTCCTTACTGCATCTTTTTGTGAATTATGAAATCGTGTTTATATATACATTATGATGCTTTTCGTCTGCGAGCTGCGATCGTAATGCGGTTTTTTAATTATAATTTTGACCGCGATAAATATCGAATTTTGAAACTCGCTCTTTTCGATGCAAGGTTATTCGATATTATGCGCAAAATTATTATTGACTTCTGGCTCGGACATAGTTTAAATATTATCGAGTTGTTTACGATTCGCGCAATATATAATGTTTGTGAAAAGATTAGTGAATTGCTTTTAAACCATCAAAAATAATATACTTTGGTATAAGCAAACGCTTTAGAATCGCTATAGATCGGTTCAATCGACAATAAATTAGCGTTCAATTCAATATACTCAGCATCCGAAATGCAATCCTTCAAAATAAATAGCCGCGATATCGTTGGATCAAACAAGTAGATTTTATACAAGACCCCAAAATTTTAAATTCCCGCGACTTCATAGTGTTCGCGTATATAAAACCTCGCGGCATAAAATATCCGTCGACGATATACATGGGAATGGTTCATTTGTCGTGCGCGACCCATTTTAACTTTTCTACAGAAGGTTTCCCTCCCTACCTCCTCTATACCTTTGTCAAAAGATTACTTCATTCCGATAAAACGTATATACGCAAGGGATCCTTGAAGTTTTCGGCGCACGCGAGTGCATTTAAATTTTAGCGGCTTGCCGTCGCGTTTCTTTTTCGTGTATGTGTATGTGTGTGTGTGTGTGTGTGTGTGTGTGTGCGCCGCTGCCTCGTGTTTTTGAGGAACGTTCGTTAAGTGCAGATAACTAATAACAGAGACACGCGAACTGGCGTATATAGCGAGTGCATGCGCATTGTACATAAAAGTTGAGAGCGACGGGCGAAATAATAAATTCAGCCGAAAATAAAAACAGAATTGAAGGGAAACACGTTTCATTATGGAAGATTAGATGTAAGAATTTTTTAATTTCTCATACGAAAAGTCTTGATTTTAGTTTAGAATGCTTTGCTGTGTGCAGTAATCTGATGGGGAAATAAAGGTTGAATCGTACACTTTGAAAAATCACATTATATATATGTTACACGAATGATGTATGATTATAAAAATGTTCAACGAAATTGTTAAGTTTCACTATATATACAATAATTTCATCTGGAATTTACAATTATGCATTTATACAATCAATGGAAATTTCATATTTAATTAATCAAAGTATATATTTTCGTTTGATTTGATAATAATTCCATATTATATTTTGATACATGACCACTTGATATATGTATTTATTTTGTATCGCAATTCATATCCATTAATTGTTGGCCAAATAAAATATCTCTTTTATAGATGAATTAACAATTTCGTAGCTAGCTGAATATAATATCACATTGTCGAAACTACAACTTTGATTTTAATTTTTATTCATTCTTTATTTACACACTGATTTCGGAAACATGAAGCAACTATGCTAAATAGTTAAAAATATCGATGGTACACAGACCATTGCTGGATCAATCAGTTGAGCGATTATAGTCCAGCCCTTTGCCGCAACTAGCGATAGATCGAAAAATAAATTTTAAAAAGCCCACAATAATCGGTTTAAAGAAAAAAAGTATCCTCGGCTCGCCCTTTCATCCACGAAACATCCATCCCTCGATACCCAACAATGTCGAAGTTGCGCCGGGTAAAAACGCGCAGGAACTGCAGCAAGCTGCGCTGCGGCTCTCGCGCGCCCGGTATTTATAAATAACCTTGAATTATAAAAAAGAGCGGGCGACGCATCGGGAAAGAGAGACGGAAGCACATGATCGGAGCGCGGAGGGAAGGTCGTCCGAGAAGAGGAGCTGCGACCGGCAATACTCGCACGCACATGCTCTCCTTCTCCCTCTCACTCTGTTTTCGTGCAAATTTGAATTATTCCGTTTCAGGGATGTGTACACGCACACGCACGTACTTACACACGCAGGACGTAAGCAGCAGCGGAGGCAAGAGCGTTCGAGGTCGCGTCTGAAACTTTCACGCTTGACGGGACACTTGCACTGCGCACCGCAAGCCGGACGGAGTTGGCGAGATGTTTAAAGGCAGCGCGGTATATCAGGGGAAGGGAGAGACAGAGAGAGAGAGAAATGATGCGACTCGAAAGTAGCAGCTGCGACGACGAGAGGGAAAGGGATATGTGCAGGAGTTGGAAGAGAGAGAGAGAGAGAGAGAGAGAGAGAGGAAGGGAGTTGGTCGATGGACAGACGATGCGAGCTCCCACGACTGCTCGATATAAGTGAAATTGGTCGGACCACCGGGTGTCGTAATGTTCACCGCTCGCGCTGCAGCTGATACGTATTGGAGTTTTGAGGACGCTATGAGCTTGCTAGCCTTTTTCCCCCCAACTCTATCTTACTTTCCGGCTCTGCGGGTACGACGCGGCGCTGCTGTGAATATTTCCCGGTGGATAAACGATTTCGCGAGATGGTCGATTTACGGATTAATTGCGGTGTAAGAAGTGATCGATTCCCTTTCTCTTATTTATGGACTTGTCCAACCAAAAATGTGATCATGGAAAATTAATATACAAGTGAGGTTCATTTTTCAAATAGACTAAGTTCTTGGCGATGTTTACCTTTCAATCAGAGCTTTCTTAATGTAATAAGCTTAAAGTAGCAATACTTTTGGATTACCATCTGGATTCCGTATGGATACCGTATGAAAATCCCCGAGAAATCTATTCCATATGGTCATATACAACAAAGTATAATAATTCTTTATAGATTATAATACTTGAATGTTTTTGTTAATGACATTACGGTCTTTAAATTAATATAAGAGAATAATTGTCATTGATGTTTGGTAATATAATTTATTAACGATACTCGTTAACGCATTAAAAATGCTGCTCCGCATCCAAATCTCCAATCTAATAAAATTAGAAATTGCAGTTTGCGAAGCCGAAACGATCCACTTATTTAACGCTGAGTAGCTGCCCGCATACTTTTATACGACAGAAACAGATGAAGTGCATTAATTTTAATACCTCATTTATCATTCTTAGCTACATCTTTCCCTGTTGCGGTGTGCAGGGCAATATTTTGCCTCGTTTTTTATGAAAGAAAAATCCGCGAGAGATATTTGTTAAGCGAAGGCATAAGAACAATTAGAATATATACGGTTAGCAATTTTCAACAGACGTGAAAAACAATAAAGATTCGTATCCGAATTATGATTTATATACGCTTTATCTCATTTTTTGTCGGGGCATCAATGGATTTGATGTTAAGATATTGCCAGAAATCGCACCGCTAATTGTACATTAGCCCTTAACGTGCTAGATCAAGATAAATACTTTGTGTACACACATACACCGAACGATTAACATCAAACACTTTGTAGATTTTTTAATGTATGTAGTTGAAAGTACGGATGTAATCGGAATAACAAAGTATATTATGAATCAGTTATGAAATTACCTTAAAATAATTATTATGTCGATTTAAACATTAATTATATACTTGTAAAAAATGTTGTCATCAAAAGAAACTATATCGATTAACCAAAATACAACATTCAAAAACACGCTTTCTACCATAAATTGTAATCGCAAATGTAAAAGATTACTTCAAACTACAACTACAACAAACCAAATCACCTCGCCAGCCATGAGAAAGGCAAACAATGAAAATATACCCGAATCATCATCAAAATTTTCGAACAGTAATTAATTCCGTTAACGATCTTACGGGTGATGGGGGGGTAGAGCTGAATCGGGTGCAAGAAAACAGGGTTTCATCAGCAGGACTCAGGTTTAATTAAAGCACGCGAAACGCTACTTTTGACATTTTAATTCATCGAACGAATTCCAATCACGAAAAGGTCCAAAAAGGAAGAAAGAAAGGAAAAATCTTTCCGCTGGCGGCCGCCGTCGCCGCGGCTCCGCAGTGCATCAGTGCGCGGGCGCGCGCTCGCGTAAAATTCCGCCAATCAAGTAAAATAATGAACGGGCGAGCCCCGGATAAGGGAGCCGAGGGAGAGAGAGAGAGAGAGAGAGGCGAAGAATCGCGCGAGAGAGCTTTTTCGCTCGCGGCCCTTGAAAAGAGACAGAGAGACGCGGCGCGAGGAGAAAAAGGTGGGGGCCGCGGGGGGAGGCCAGGGAGGGAGCGGAGAGAGAGAGAGAGAGAGAGAGAGGGTGGGAAACCTCGCCCAACCGATGGGTAATCGATACAAAAGTCCACAAGGGTTGGGCCGCCGACTTACTTGCCGCCGTTGCCGCTTCCTCCTCCTCCTCTTCCTCCTGTTCTCGCGCGCGCGAGCTTTCAGAGCTTGCGCGCGCGCCTGAAAGCTTCGGGTAGGCAAAGTAGTCGACCGCAGTGCGCGCGGGACGTATATGATGCCACTATCTCATCGTTCGGAGAGTCGCGCGAGTTCCGCTCTTTCTCTCTGGGACACACACGTATATGGAGCTGTATTACGAGGATACGGGGGATAACTTTGCGAGCGAGCGGATGATGATGGGATGGACTGTTTGGGGATGCGGTTGATTCCGGCCTGATTTATGCCAATCTCTCGGCTTTAGTCTTTGTGTATGTTCGTAGAATAGGGATTTGAGGGTGGTCTGTGGAAGAAACGATTGTTGGGAAGTTTTCCGCAAGATTTCGATTTTGGATGAAGTGTTTCATTTCAGTTTTCGGTTAATTACGCAAATAGGTGCCTGAAATTGATTTACTGATATATTAACTTTCGATTTTGTTACATTATAATTATCTAAATAATGTTGACAATTCTATAACACTATTTATATGTTAGAAGTTTTAATGGACACAAGTTCTAAAAATGAAAAATTTTGAAAATAATACTTATTAATAGATTTTATATATATATATATATAGATATACTGTGCAATGTAAATTTAAATGTTTGACTCCCTGTATTTCGAAAACTGGACATTGACGGACCACAGGTAAATTCCATAAGAAAAGTGCGGAATTCTTTCAAATTTGTTAAATTATAAAAAAATATCTTGAATAAAACAATTATACGAATTAAAGTTACTTACAATTTTTCATTTTAAGCTTCCCATGTTATCAAGTCAAAATACTGTTTTATGAGCATATGTTGGGCAGATTTGCAAGATGTCTTCTTTTCTTTATTATCGGAATGAAAAAATGGACAATCAAAACCGATTAGATTAGCATTCTTTTCGAATTGTTCAAATGAAGCGAGATTCATAAAAGTTAAAGCTAGTTGAAGTTCTAAGGATGACGTCATGCAATGGTTATACTTCAAACAGTTCCGCACTGCAATCGTTGCGTTATCCTACACTTTGCATCGTTTCAATATTTCAATTATTGAAACAATCTAAGTCTTCAGAATTTCATAGAAAAAGTTTACGGAGGTCCAAAAACTGAATGAATTATTATTCTCGATTTTCATTTAAAAGCCAATATTACTTATCAAATCTGTATAGTTAGTTTGATTTCGTTAAATGAATAAAAAGATTTATTTCGAAAACTTTAGTACAAAGGTGAAGATCTTAAGGAGACCCATACATCAAACTTTCTTTTTTTCTCGAATTTGGAAAAAATTATTAATATAAAGAACGTAAATATTTCAATTGATATTATATGTTAACAGATGCTTAAAAAAAAAATTATTTTCACTTCTTGAGAGGATCTGCTATAGTCTAAAAGATTCATATCTTATCGATTTTTGCATTTAACGAAATATATAAAGATAAGAAACTATAATTTTTGCATAAAACTCTCTTGTCAAAAATTTTGCTCGCAATTTACAGGGATTTCTATCTTCGAAATTTTCGATGTTAAAAATTTCCTCAAATTGTGGATTGAATTTCACGAAAATTGAACCAATTAATGATTACATCATTACCGAGGTAGTGACAGAGTTTTTTCCAAAATTAATCTCTATCTTTATATATTTCGTTAAATGCAAGGACCGGTAAGGTAGGTAAGGTAGGAATTTTTCCGACCGTAGCACATCCCCTTAAAAGACAAATTTAGTCCACGGAGTCATAAAAGTTCTATTTATACATTCTTTTTTCTCTCGGTGCTAGGTTGAAGAGTCAAATCTTAATCAACTTTAACTTTACAGAGCTCAGTTTGTTTCTGCAAGAGTCGTTTATGGCCTGAATTCTTGTAGTTTTGTGGATACAATTTTTATTTAATTTTTAATTAATTTTCATCAAAATTTTGCAAGATAAAAAATATTTATTCCAATTTTTTTAACTTATTTAATTACAATCTAATTTTTGAAAATTTATTTGTACATAATCTGAAAAACTCAGCTTATAGAAGATTTTTTTTAGTAACAAAATAAGCCGTGAAAAGTTAAAATCCGTTTCTATTGCAGGTTTTTTCAGGCATAAAAGAAAAGAAAATACGTTGTATGGATCCCCTTAAGGCTAAAGACACTAAAGTTAATTAAAATTTTAAATTTCCCACTCTACATTTTACCGACTGAGAATTAAGTAATTCTAATTCATTAAAAGAATACTTTAAATTATACAAATCCCGAATACAGGTGCACTGTGATTAAAATATTCACTTGAAATTTTGTAAGATGATAGATAATTTATAGACGAAGTGCACCTGTATTTGAGATTTGCATAATTTTAAGTATTTATTTAGTTATAACAAATTATTCAGGAGATTCGATCGGTAAAACAGTTTAGTGACAACGGAAGGACTTTGACACCTCGTTAAGATTTTGAATCCTTTTATTTATTTCATTTTTGATGATTTTTTTCAGCATTCACAATTTATGATATTATAGCATCAAATACATAGCGGTAAGAGCATAAGAGCATTAAAATAAAACTCATTATAGAAACATCTAATAAAAACCCTTGAAAATTTACTTTTTTTAATACATTTGAATACATACAAACTTGAATTTATGCAAAGTGTAAAGAAAAGTGTATATTAAAAAAAAATTGTAAGATAATTTTGTAAGAATTTCTTGTACATTCTTATATTCTTTAGACATTGTGTTTTTGCCAACCAACACTAGAATTGTACATATAAAATATTATTTTGATATATTATTTTTTATACTGACTTTGTATTGCAACTTCAAAGATATGAAACAATAAATGGTTCTTCTACCGGTCCCTATACCTTCTCCTATAGTTACTTGATAAAGATAAACCGAAACGTTGCTACTTTATGACTGCTGAATTTTTACGACGCCCTAAAAAATGTCCTAAAAACGACATTTATGGCCATGACAGGTTAAGAAAATAATGAAAAAGGATATTTAAACACAATTTTTATGATTTTTATATACGCATTTTTATAAAGAAAGTTTAAAGATTATATTCCAGTTTAAAAACTCTTTATCACTTTGGGCATAAACTTCTAAACAATCAAAAATCAAGTTTGTATTTGGATTGGTCGAAACTCTTTGTTTATAAATATTCTAATAAAAAGTTTATCGATTGATGTATAATAAAAGTGGTAGGATTGATATTTAGTTAATCGAAATATTTCAGGTATTGAAAAAATGAGTATTGAAAATTTGCAAAAGATATTGTAAAATCTTGACAGGAAGAAAGAACGAAAAATCCTGTCAGAAGGGTATACTTGAACGAAGCAGCTGAAGCTGTTAAGTAGTTGTCAACGTTTTTCAGGTTACACCCTCACACCCCTTCCCTTTCGAAAAAAGCTTTCAGTTACAAAGTCCATAATTCATTACAATTTTTTTTTCTTGGTTTTTCACTCCGCCAAAGTCACGTTAGTATCGTCTTTCTTTTATTCTTTATCACTGGAGATCCTCTTGCACCTTACTTAGTCCTTTTACATATTTGGCTGAAAATGTCAGTGTCGAGGCCTTTCATTTTAAGATTTGTAATGATCTTGAAAATTTATGAATCAATAATTTAAATATTTATAACAACATGCACGAATTAGAAAGACTTATTGTAGAATCTCACTTATGTTATGTTTCAAACAAAAGATAAAAAATTGTTAATAGACTTCTGAACCAAATCTGAAAAGAAGCTAAGTTTGTAGGATAGAAGTTTCCCTAATGTAGTATAAATCAATTATTTCTTTTGCGTGGAAATATATCATTATATTATAAGTAATTAGGTACTAAATAATAATTTATACTATGTCAAAATAGAAGCTAGTTGCATTTCAATAAATAGAAAACTGAAGTCGATATACACGCATTGCGCACAAAGCATAAGGCTAAACAAAGAAAAGTTTGAAATTCACATTTGTCACACGGTCGAATGCTATAATAGTTTCTTATGTATTAGTATACATGTACAGCATCTAAGAGTGTGTAAGGACATAGTATACGATTTACCTCGGGAAGAGTTGTGGGCCCTGGGGAAAGGAGGGAGAAAAATCAAAGTGCGAGACAAAGATGAAACGACGGCGCGGGGATGAAGAAAAACGAAGATAAATATAAAATATGAGATAGAAATAGAGAAACAGCTACTGCGTCTGGAATGGCAGGTATATGAATAGAGAGAGAGAGAGAGAGAGAGAGAGAGAGAGAAGGATGGACTCGGGAAGAGAATGAGAAAAAAGGTATAAGAGGAGATGGGTTTGTACAAAAACCAATGAAAGGAGGATGATAATTCAATCAAATAATAGGCTGCAGCCTTTGACGATCAGCTGTTATTGCAGTCGAAATCATAAATTATGATTGTCGATAACTTTACTATTATGATGGTTAATTAGTATCAAGATTTTTAGTAAGATTCGTTTTACAAGAAGATGGTACCTAAAGCAATATCAAACTTGTTGCAATACATGTGAAATATTTTGAGCTTTCTCAGCAAATTTAATCAAGCGCAAATGTACAGAAGATTAGCGTTGAGGCTGGCATTATAGCGAAAAAGTACGAGTAATCCGCAGTCAAAGAGCACCCAAGAATTATAAAGGCGAGAGAGAGAGAGAGAGAGAGAGAGAGAGGAGGAAGCTCGCGGCAAAGAGCACAACACGAATACACAGGGATAGATAGGGGCGGAGGGCAATCGTACAGTAGTTGACTCCCGGGGCACGCGGCGAGCATTCATATACCGGTTTCGCCGCCGCCGCTGCCGCCGCCGTCGCTGGCCGCTGCCTCTCTCGCGCGCAATATATAAAATAAGGGCGCCCCTTTTTAATGGCCAATACTAATCAATAAAATACGAAGCCCCGCGATTCGCCGCTGCTGCCGCTGCTGCTGCTGCTGCAAACTCTCTCTCTCTCACTCTCTCTCTCTCTCTCTCTGTACATCGAACGCAAGCGCACTCGAGAGCAAACAAAGGGATAGAGAGAGCCGCGCGTTAGCTCTCTTACTTTTCTTTTCTCTCTTTCCTCTTTCTTTCTCGTTCTCTTTCTCTCTCCCGCTCTCTCTCTCACTGCGTTTACATGTGTGCGTGTGTATGTGTATACATACTTTTCGATCGATCGATAGCTTTTATGCCGGCTGCAGTGGGTGGACGAAGAAAATTAACCCTTGACTAACGAGGGGAAATTCACCGAGAGCTCTGAGTGTGCCCCTGCATATGTGTGTGTGTCTGTGTGTGTGTGGGTGTGTAAGCGTGTGTCTGGGTCTGCAAGATGAGTGGATTTGAGCGAAATCTTTTTGAACTGTGATGCATGCTGTACATGATGTTTTTAGAAATTTTCGTTTTGTATTTGATACCTGGGAGAAATATGTGATCGTTTAACAGATTAGC
Organism: Megastigmus dorsalis; assembly: GCA_900490025.1. Lineage (NCBI taxonomy): Eukaryota > Metazoa > Arthropoda > Insecta > Hymenoptera > Megastigmidae > Megastigmus > Megastigmus dorsalis. The sequence continues at coordinate 19,016 of UELU01141200.1, forward strand.
GATGTGCATTAAATTGAACTTTTGGTCGTAATCGTTGATGCTCGATTCGAGTGGACTAGTAAATGTCAGCGTGACAATTTAAAGGTAATGTTCTATCTTTAGACTTATGGTGCGGGAACTGGTGTGATGTGATATCCCGTGTAAAACAAGTTTTTGCGTCTAAATTGGATCCGTATTACTAGACTCTATAACTTTTCTTTATCAGCCGAGTAATACAGAAACTGCATGAAAATAGCTTGAAAATTTTCAAAAAAATATTCTCAACGAGTTATTACATTAAAGTTTTAACCTCGCTGCTTTAACCTTTCCTCGTTATAAAGTATTAAGGGATTCAAGGTAAATACAAAAGATTTATAAAATTGTGTATATTGAGATGTTTGCATCAGATACAAACGCAATCGGATCGTTATAGCGAGGAAATAAATTTTCGAACACTTATACACGGTGAATGAGTTTTTGGAAAAACTATTTCTGTATAAAATTCAAATTAAGGTTTTAAAATATTGCGCTATACTATTATCGCATACCTATATAGCAAGGAAAGAAACAACGGCGAACGAATATCCTCTCCCAATCGAATCCATCAAATTCTCAAGAAAATAAAAGAAAAAAAAAGCGGGAGTCTAAGTCAAGCGCGCGATCCATTCGGTATATATAGGTATATAGCTCAAATTCCGCGCACAATAAAGAATAAAGACGAAGAAAAGAAGCGCGGGAAATCGACACAACCTGATCAATAATGGGTGTATGTGCCAGAGCGAGAAAGAGAGAGTCGAAGCACCGCAAGGCATCCGCACGATTCTAGGGAGAGAGAGAGAGAGAGAGCGAAAAAAACGCGTGTAGGAACGCAAAAAGGCGGATTGCATTCGCAAAGAGGACGGGGCTAGGAGGGGGGAAGGAGGGGAGAGAGAGGGAGAAGGGAGGGATACGAAAATGGGAGCAGAGAACTCAGAAGCGAAGAATGAACGTACGAGCGCGTAGCATCGTTAAGGGCAGTAGCAGTAGCAGCAGCAGCAGCAGCAGCCGCAGAAAAAGGGGATAAAAAATGAGAGAGCGAGCGAGTGAGAGGGGAGAGAGAGAGAGTGATAGCAATAGAGCAATATTTTTCAGGACAGGATATTTAACGCGCGTACTGGCCAGGTCAGTAACCCCTGTTCTGGCGTATACAAGAGAGAGAGAGAGAGAGAACGAGAGAACGACAGCTCCGATGGTGAGAGAGAGAGAGAGAACTGTAGGGGCCCCAGCGAGCGAGCATTGGTCGGACGAATTCCCCCCCCGGGCCGCCCCATTGGCCGGGCCCTGGACCTGCATCAACCTCGGCTCGCACACGCACACACAGAGTCAGAGAGAGAGAGAGAGAGAGAGACGTCACGTATATAGCTGCAGCAGAGACTGAGAGATCCGGACCTCGGGCAACTATACTCTCTGCACTACTGGCTGCAATCTCTTGCTCATGGTAGGCACGTCGTGTGCGTATTCATACATGTATGTGTCTGTGTGTGTGTGTGAGCGCGCGTGCAAGTGCGTGAGTTCGTGCGTGCAGAGCTCAAGTTGCCGGGCTCTCTCTCTCCCTCTCTGTATACTCGCTCCTTCCTTCGCTTCTTTCTTTCTTCAGGCTATAGCTCTCTCTCTCTCTCTCTCTATAATATGTGTGTATACGTGAGCTTGGCTTTGCGTATAGGGAGTATGTATGCATGTATACGTCAAAGCGATAGCCTGCACAGAAAGAGAGAGGAGAGAGAGAGAGAGAGAGAGAGAAACAGCGAAGTTATGCACTTCTGCAGCACGGGCGGACGATTTGCGTGCGTTTTGCCGCGCCGCCGCCGGCGCACGTATTATACGTCTTGCGGGCGAATCGACGCGATTTCGTGCGCTGGTTGCGCTGCAGCTATACGTAGGAGGGAGAGAAAAGGAAGTTGTGTATATAGTGCTTTTGCGGGTCTCTCCTCTCTCTCTCTTTGCGAAGGTCAGGATTCTTTCTTTCGTTTTATCTCTTACGGCTGCGCGCAGGAATTTTGAAACTAATATCGCGCTCGTTCGACTGCCTTACAATGTATATATGTATTGCATCAGAGGCTCCAAATCAGTGAGAATTCACCAATATAGATTTATATATATAAATATACATGTGACACAGTGAATTAATCGCGCCACATTGGAGTCTGCGCTTCTGACATTAACGATTTCGTAAATAGAATTATACTTGATGGATTTAAATCAGTGTTTACGACGTGTATATTATGTACAATGTTTCTCTGCGTGCGCGCGCAGAACTTATACATATATTTGCACAGTTGGATAACGTGAATCTCTCACACACACACACACACACATACACGAAATTCAACTCAATCAACGTCACATCAGACCGAGAGACACGACTATACGCGTAAATACATCTCTGGAGCATCATCGCCAATCTAAATCAGAGCTAAACTCACGTCACGTGGACGCGGCAGAGAGAATGAGAGAGAGGTAGGGGCTCAACAAGTATTTTCGTTCCTCTCCATCGCCACGCTGCTTCTTCTTCGACTCTAGCCCCTCCTATATATACACCAATATATATATATATATTTACCCGCTTCCTTCTCTCTCTCATTCTCTCTTCTTCCCGTGTTTTTTCTAAGCCAGGCCCAGGAGCAGCAGCGACAGTAGCAGCGGTGCCATTGGCCTGTGCTCAACTTGGCTTTTTGGGCCTTCTGTTGTTTCGATTATATCGCTATGGCGACGAGTCGGCCAAGAGGGGCGTGGTTGTACTAGAAATTTCATAGGGTGCGTAGTAGTAGAGTAGTTGTATATAGGTACTTGGATAGGCTGATTTATAGCTCGAGCCGTAGTTCCGCAAACGAATGTATACGCGAGAAATTCTTTTGTTAGCTTCCATACTGTGGATTTAGTAAGTATGTATAAACGATGTGGGTTTACAAAAATTATTGCTCTTTGATCTTGGGTTATTGCATTATGCTGATTGCGTAATAGTGCGCAGCAGTGGCGTGGGGGCAGGTTTATTGGCGTGGAAAATTGTTTTTCATTCGCGTATCATTGTGACTTTGAGTATACTTAATTGGCCAGGCATTGGTAACTCGATAAAATACTTCATATACTTTCTTCTAATGTCAATATCAAAATATTTAGAAAATATAAGTGTGCCGCTATAGATTAACTTTTCTTTTTTATCAATAGAAAATCTCCTTTGATCGTCCACTGCCAGGAAGATTCTCCCGGATCGTATACGCGACAGCCCAATACAGCACTACACACCAAGAAAAATCCCTCCGCAAACCAAAAACTAACGTAACGGAACCACGTAGTCTAAACGCTAAGCGATCAGCAGTTTCCGCGCGGCGCTCTACTCGAACTGGAGGTCCGCACCGCAGCAGCGGCAGCAGCAGCACGCGCGAAATCTCGCGTAATCCTTTGTAACGAGGCGAGGAGATAAGAAGCGCTCGCGCGCTAATACTTGGCCGAGCGTTCAGACCTTTTACATAATAGTTAGACTCGCTCGAGAGCTCGTTCACTCGTTCGCTCGCTACTAACAGAGAGGGAGAGAGAGAGAGAGAGAGTGAGAGAGTGCATGCATACAACATTATGCACACGTGCGCGCGACCGCTGCGTACGTATATAACAGATAGCCGAGAGATAGCCGAGCCGAGGGATGTAGGCTACGAGAGTCACGACCTTCTTCCTTTCTCTCCTCTCTTTCCGACTCCATCTATATACGCGTACATGTAGTTCTGTGTGTGTGTGTGTGTGTCTTCATTTTCTTCTTCTTCTTCTTCTTCTTCGTCGTCGTCTACGCTCTGCGCTGCGGCTTTTCCCTTTTGTTGCGAACTATATACATATAGGTGTATAAATGCTTACACCTTTTTCCGAGGCGTTTATTAGATTTTTTCGCGGGGGTGTGTGTGCGCAGGGGTTTTTTTAGCGGTGGCTGCTGCGGGAGCGACAGATAAGGGATTCGACATCGATATATGCGTGCCGACACAAATTTGTTATACGGTTATACTCCACAGGTGTGTAAAGAATGAACCGATGCCTTTTCCGCGCTAACGCGATAGTCAACGCTTGTATATATCCACGCAGTCATTAAAGTTGCGTGCATGAATTAAAACGGTACATAAGTTAATTTAGCGCTGGATCAATTAATTAATCGATACTAGTTGCGCTAAGCTCTTCTAATTACTCCACATGCGCCTCATCTAACATACGACCTATAGATGCTGCTCTTTTGTACAGCAGATCCGCAAGTGACTTTCTTTAATTTCTTTTAATTAGAACAGTCTCTGTAGCTTTTCGCGTTCTTATTTGTTTATCTTGATTTCATCTGATTATCGGTTATACAAATAATGTTTGATGCAATTCTAATTTATTACTTAGTCAGTAGGGGACGAACTGTATAAAAAGTAATTGTTGTATAACATTTTTCATTATTTTTGAATATCAAATAGCATAGTTATTCATTATACTTCAGTTTTAGTGTGATAATGAAAAATTATTTACTAGCACAAGTTTAAAGAGATTTTTTTATGAAAAAATTAATCATGGCAAGATAAATAAACAATAAAATTGTGTTTGCGGATGAGCTGACTGGCCATTAATCATCGTTATAAATTCCATGCAAAGTAATGTATATTATTATTGGTTATTGCTTCTGTAACTTTATGAATGTAAAACCGACCTTAAGTAGAGGCTGCAATCGTATAGCGTAATACGATGAATGACTTTAATAATGCTGTTCATTATTCAGTACGAAAATCGTTGTCGATCCATTGGAACTAAATTATTTATCTCAATAGATAAGTAATATATAATTCATAAATAAATTAAGTTACAATAACCTAAACTTTAAAACATATACTTATAACACATAAAAAGTTTAATCTGTTAATCGAAATGTACATTTTCATACATTGAAACAATGACGAAACAGCACTTTAATTAACTTTTATTTGAAAAAAACGATAAAATACAAAAGAATTGAAATTTTAAATTAAACCTTGGCTGAGAAAAATAAAGCAAACGAGTTGTAAAATATCAAAATTGGTTCAGTCATTTCTGAGATATGTGAACTCTCCCCCCTCTTCCATTTCCTCCTAAAAACACACACATATTTGTAATGAAAATTCTTTTTTTTTCACATAAAATGAAGGGAAAATTAACTTTTTATCAAAGTCATTAGTAATTCAAATTAATCTAAAAAATGTATTACTCTTTACAAAGTCTGCTCTTCCATGAAAATAGTTGCAATCCAACAAGCCCTCAAACAGCATCCACATATTATGTACACAACACATTGATCTAAGATATTGGAACCCTCGTCCATATCTCGACCGCTCTCTCTCTCTCTCTCTGCTTTAAATTTCAAAAAATTCGATCCCAGCGTCGGCCTCGAAAGATCCGGAGCTGCGTGAGAAAAAGAAATCCTGAGAAAACTAAAATTTTCATGAAAATTGTATATATAGCGGCGGGAAAAATTCTCGGTTCAAAGGCTTTAGGAGAGAAAGCGACACAGACGGAAGAGAGAAGAAAGAGAGGATGTTTAGAGCTGCGAGTCCGATTTCTGCGCGCTGGCGTTTTATACTGCCTCTGGAGCCACACACTATATACACGTATACACAGTTGCGAACGATGACGTTCTATACTCGTACATGTATGCAGGCGTGCGCGAGTGTGTGTGTGTGCGTGTGTGTGTGTGTGTGTGCGGCAGCCTCGACGACAGGAAGCAATTTATTGGCTCAAAGAGAGCCCAAAGTAGGATATATCTCGTGTAACGACGAGAACGAATATCGAATCAGACTCGATTATTTTAGACTTTTGCGAGAGTGAGCTGATGCCGCTGCTTCTGCTGTAGCTGCAAGAGTTTTTTCGGTGGAATACTTTGAAGTGAAGCTTTTCCTATTTTCTTTTGCCCGGCGGGAATTCGTCCGAGTGTGCACTGCCTGAGAGTTTCGCGATTTTTCTGCTATCGATGCGAGCGTATAATTTTATTTCCTGATTATTAGTTGGGTAGGAGATGTGAGCGCGGGGGCCTAAAAATTCTGCAACTGTTGATTTAAGATATTAATTAGCGCTATGGAAATGTGTACGTTATCTTTGTATATCGTATGCTTAATTAGTACGATTTTCAATCAGGGATGTGCTCGAAGCCAGCTTTTAACGGGGTTTTAATTCCTTTTTTTTACGTACGAAGTAGATTAGAATGCCTAATGAATGTAAAATTATTCCCGATTTTCATTAATGTGTAAGATAGGTATATATGTATATAATATTGTATTATATGAAAATACTACACGTGAATATATTTTATACTGTTTGGAGATAAACATAGTTTATATATGTTAAAAAAGATTTCTTATGCTTTTATGCTTCATTTAATAAGGGATTACTTTATTTATGAAATTCATCATTTTCAAAGGATAAAAACTATTTCTTAAAATAAGGACAGCATCGCTCGTTAAACTTAATGTCTGAATGTAAGATCCGATCATTCTGTGTCTACATGCTTAAAACTATCCGACGATTATACTTATTTATACTTTTAGAAGATGTACCGTGTAAAATTAGACAGTCACACTTAAAAACCTTATGTGCAAAATATGAGAGTTTGAAAATGAAGTAGCGAGAAAAATAATGAAATTACACAGTGTTAAAAAATTCCCAAAAACAAAATGGAAAACTGAAAAGTGCGCGTTTTGCCTCAAGTTACCTGCTGCGGGCTCATCGGTAAGGTGTCAGGTAATTCTATCCTTGGGCGCAATATTTTAAGCCGCTTTAGAAGTTCCTGTATAGACAGAAGTGGTAAATGTACTAGTGGGAGTATACAATTTAACTTCCATTTAGCGAAGAATATATGCTAACCATCTCATAACTTTTAAAATATAATTCATAGATAATATGCTAAGCATTTAAATGTATACAAGTCCAAATTCCAGAATACCAATTCTTAAATTCAGCTCAATAATGAAAATAAGTTTTAACTGTTCCGGTAGTTAATTTTCTTGGGTTCAACAATGAATACAACAATGAATTCAACACATTGTGTTTGAATAATATAGTAGAATGAAGTTGCATAAAAAGTGTATAATAACTTGTGATTATAATTTAATAAACGACTTTGCGCTGACAACAACTGCTACCACCGACTTAAACCACGCAATAACAAAAGAAAAAAAAAAACAGTTCTCCATAATCGCGCCAAAATTTCTCACCTCGTCGCCGTCTCTCGTAATCATTTCCGCCCAGCAAATAACCCATTTGCACTTGGCATTCGTTTTAAAAAAAAATGAACCAAAACGCTCTAAGAACGCGACAAGCTACAAGTGTATACAAAACGACTACATCACGGGACTTCTGGCAGCACTTTGCGCGAGTCTTGGTGTTCCTTACCTCGGCGAAAAAGGAAAACCGATGGCCGCCGGCCAATTCGAGCGTTGCCCTGCGAGCGACACTTGCGCGGGCCTGCAGTTGCCGGCGCCTCTGGCTTTTCTCTCTCTCTCTCTCTCTCTCTCTCTCTTTTGGCCAAAAAGCCGAGTGCCGCGCAACACAGTACAGCACCAGCACAGCGCTACGTAATGAATGGGACACTTGTTTCATTGCCCGGCCCGACGCTGCCATTGACCTACATGGAACGCGATTTTCGCGAGTCTCTCTCTCTCTCTCTCACTCTCGCTTGAATTCTCTGTATGTTTTATATGTATATAAACTTGGATTATGCAGTGACCGGAATTGTTGCATTAAGTTTTTTATGGGATTACAATCGTGCTATTATGACGCATTGACAATATTCAAAATCTTTTTGAATTACGTTTTCTTACACAGTAAAACAACATTGCAAATGAAAGTTATTTTTTTTTTGTTAACGTATTAGCGTGTCACATTGACAAAATATGTTGCTAGCAAAATGTTTGCATTCCTATTGAAAATAAGCTTAAACTTTTCATGAATTTGTAATAATAATAATGCATGTATGAGTAATTTTATCTAAAAATGTGTCCTATATAATAGATATAATGTAGTTATTTTATTGTCATCATATTAATACATCGCTGACCTTTAATCAGAACAGGATGCTTACGCTCACTAGCCGCCTCATGATCGGCTTTATTTGGCGGTTTAGGGGACACCCTAACAAGTTTTTCCCTTCCATCTTACCCGTCGCTCTCTGCATAAACTATGGAATAGTGGCCGCCGCCGCCGTCGGTGGCCGGTACATGACCCTTATCCGCTCGCGCTTCTAACTGCGGCAGACCTACTCCTATCGTTTCAATTACATTGCGCTTGCGATCGAAGGGAATCCGCGCACAGCCGGGCAACACCGTATAATCCTCATTTCATATCTATATAAAATTAAACTTAGCACACTGGTTCTACGTGATATTATTGTGGCTTTACGGTTTTTTTAAAATTAATTTAGAATTATATTAGGTATTTAATTATTTAAATGAATCTTGGTTGCTTTGTCTGCTGGCGTAAATGAAAAAAAAAAGAGAATTAAGTTGTGGATTATGTTGAAATAATTAACAATGAACTCTAAATTATATACATACAATTAAGTAATGCTATTTTGATAACTCAATCTAATAAGATATCGTTCCATAACTAATCATAAGACGTGTGCATGGAAATTTAAAGAAGTATAGTCATTAGTTAAATTAAAATTATCCGTTGTCTTTAATCGTCAAAAATTGCCAAATTTCAAAACTTAAACATCAATGAATTGAATAAAAAAAAAATATTTTTCATAGAAAACGTCCGGAAAACTTGTGCGTGTTAAATGACCATATTTAGCACATAACTGCACCCATTAATACAAAATTATCAAAATCGCAAAAATTCTTCTATAAACAAATTGGCAGCAGGTCAAACCTTGAGCTCGGCACACACACACACATACACACAAAGCTTACACGAAGATTGTCCAATATTCTTTTGAGCGGGAAGGAGGTGGGTGGGTGGAGTGGGGGGAGGGAGAGGGCGAAATGCAATAAGCCATCACGTGCTCGGTGCGATGAAAATCGAGAGAGGGCAGAAGGCGAGGGACGAGGCGCGGAGACGAGGCGAAGGAAAGAGGAAGCGGCAAGAGTACGTGTCTAAATTTTTGCTGTCGAAAGAGTGTGCCGGGCGCTCGGGGTCCCGTGTACAGCAGTCCTCTCCACTAGGTCTCGAGTGATCCTAGAGTGGAAACGCGTCCACGTCTAGAAAGTACAAAGCTTGTTATCGTACCCTGATGGAAACGTACACACACATCCACACACACGCACACACACACACACACACACACACTAACACACACATAGCCAAGGAGACTTTCATCATTCTAGCGCTATCTCTTGTAGTGGCTCCCTTAGCTGCTGCGCGGCCATTATATTTTTGCACTTATCCCGCTTGTATGTCTCGCTGGTGTGCTTTTTCGTGGCTCGTCTCGGTGCGCACGTGTGTGCCCCGCGCTCCACCGTATATACATATATATACATCCAATGTATTTCGTGGACTGCGCGTGAACCTATGAATTGAATGATGCTTTTGCAGCTGGTCTATGCGTGCGTATATAAACCGCGGAAACAACGGATTTTCCAACATTTCAATGCGCGGATACGTTCTGCGCGTGATGCTATAGATAATATGTATAATGCTTGTGTTTGTGAAAGTATACCGACACAAATAATAATTAACATCGCTCAACTGAGATTTGGTATATATGGTACTTATATGCGTGATTCATTTGAATCCTCATTGAACAACAAGAAAAAGTGCCTGGAGCAGTGTGTAGGCTGTCATTTTCAAAATCTGCCTAATGCACATCGATATCTATTAATTTTTGCACTCCAGCTCACTTTAGCTCCACCTTCCGGCCTTATATACTCTTATAAAGCTTCTTCCTCTCGCTCTCTTCTCTCTTCTCTCCGTGTTTGCCATGTGCGCAAATTTAAAGAGAAGCTTTTCGAGTGGTCTGTCCTCGCGTGCAGTCGAAGCAGCTGCACCAGCACGCAGACAGGCACACACCTACACTTTTCGCACACGTACAGGCAGACAGAGAGAGAGAGAGAGAGAGAGTGAGAGAGAGAGAGAAGGAAGGCCAAGCTTGATAACGAGAGACAATGGAGGAACGAGGCGTTAGTCCAAGCCGGGTCTCTCTGCGCTAATAACGGCCACTGCGCGGAGAGAGGGCCGCCGAGAGCGCGTGCGGATCGCGAGGGCGCCTCAAAGCCCATAGCCATAGCGGCCGAGCTCCCCAGATAATCTTCCGTCTGATGAAATACGACGTGTTGCGCGCGCGGCGAGCGGACCCGATATCGATCGGCGATATCGTTACTCAACCAGAGAGAGAAAGAGACACACACACACACACACCCGAGAGAATCTTCCTCGCGACGCCCTTTTACACCAATGACCGTCCGGACAAAATCCTGTTTTTACCCCCGCGATTTTTAGCTGCACACACGGGAGAGTTGGTAGTGGGCCGCGCGCGGATGATCGATTCGGCTGATAACGTAGACGTACTTATGTATACTGTGTAGCTCGATGACGTAGCTGCTGTGCTGCGCGCATTGTTTGCTTTACGTAATTTTATATATGTATATAGATTGTACCGCGAGCGAATGCCTTGTGGGTGGAATTGGTGCGACGGGGAATTGAAAATTATGATATGGAAAGCGGGCGAAAACTAAAGTGGTTCCTTTTTCTATCCTATATAGATGTACTGTGTCTTGGAGAATTTGAAGTATAATTACATGTGTTACACGTGCGATACAAATGTTAATGAAATAGCAGATCTTGCGGCAAAAAACGGCGACAATGTCAAACAGATGTGATATCACAGTCATTCCGTTTACTGATTTATATCAGACGTTTAAGAGCTCATCACAACTCAAGACCAGGGGAACGCTAATTATGGAAAGCCTTACAAAAGGGAAAAAGTACTTCAACGATTACTATTCAGAAAATAAAATGCCATGGTTTGCTCATAAAAAAAAACTTGCTAGAGACCTTATAGTCACAATTAATCGTTGCAGGGCAAACCATTATCATTTGGCGGAGTCCCTCTCTCGTATTAAGGGGACGTCGGAGTCACTAAAAATTTAAATTTCCCGCCCTTACTACATGAAAATACCCACAAGGTTTTTCAAAGTTTTCTCTTTAACAAATTATCTAATTGACTCGAAATTTTAGGAGATGATAGAATGATCATAAATGAAGCGCGCTCAGCGCGGATTAAATTGAAATTAGTAAAAATTAGATATTTTCTTCTCTAGCTTCCGTATTACTTGATTTTTGGAAAATGTCTGGGCTGAGCGCGCTTTATTTGTGATCAGTCTATCATCTCTTCAAGTTTCAAATCAATTGGTTAATTTTTTAAGTAGAAAAGTTTGAAAAACTTAATACCGGTAAAACAGGCGACTCCGACGTCCCCTTAAAATCATTTCTGACCCTAAATGCAAATACGGATACGGCCAAGAAAACTTGAACCATGTACTGTGGCAATGCCAATTGTACAACGCTCATAGACATAAATTATTGCGTGATCTACGAAAATGTAAAATTCAACTGCCACTGTGCGTCGAAACTCTTATTGCAGGACCGAACTTAGAGGCTTGTCACTCGATCATGGCGTTTTTAAGAAAATGTAGCTGGAACATATAAAGTGTGACTTGTACAATGCCCCAATGTATATATAATAAGTATGTATAAATGTAACATATGTAAAAGTGTACTTATGAAAGCATCCATTGTAAGTGGAATAAATTTCCTATGAGGTTTCAGCACTTTAATAATAAAAAAAAAATGTTAATGTCTACTAATATAAATGTTGTGTATATACAGGTACTTTAAAGAAACTGTATCTTAGAATAAAGAGACTGAATTTCTAAAAAAAACATTCCCGAATTCATTTGCTTTTTTGAAGATATACAACTACTTGAAGAAATGCATCCCTAAATTAAGAGAATACAAATATTTTACTAAACAGTGACATCGAATTGTAGAAGTTTCGGTTACGGTAACTTTCTCAACTTTCTATCTCGTAAAATATATATAATTTTGAAGACAGTAGGGTTTTGAATATAAACGTTGAATGAATTAATTTGACTGATTGAAAAGATTATAGAGGGGCGACTAATTAAAAGTGATTGGAAAACATTTAAAAGTGGCAAAGGAATGTTTAAAAATAAAAAAGAATGTTAATGCAATTTTGATTGGTTTATGTCAGTGTGCCAGGTCGAATCGATTTTTCCAAGTCAACGCGACGCGACGCTCACACCCAAGGCACTGACGGATCGTTGACCCAATTTAATTTAATTCAGTTTTACACCTCGAGCTATACAGCTTCGGAGCACTGAAAGATTATAAATCAAGTGCTGTAAGTTCAATATTTATAATTGAAAAGTCGTAATTTGATTTTTTTTTGCATTTGGTAAGCTGCTGTCTATGTACACTATTGAATTATTGAATTTCATTTAATTTCTCGCAATTTTGTTAGTACCAACAAGAGAACGATTGTATTAACAAACTAAATTATTGTCCCAGTTCGAGTGAATGTTATGTGTTGTAAAAAATGTACGAAGAATATAAGAAAAAGATTTACGATATAGAGCTGCTGAACTGTTGAGCTTGTGATTACGCTAGGACCCAGATGATCTCCAAAATTTAAGTAGATAATGTCAAGCTACCGTAAGACCTAATCCACATTCAAAATCTATAAGTGTATTAAAATGCCAGGCTAATATATACGACGAGTAAATTATTAGAAAAACACGCTGCCTCATTACCTTTTAAGTAAAAAAGACAACTTTTCTTATCGGTATTTCTTAATGAATAATGATAATTTTTATTGCAGTTTTTAAATATAATAATTTTATTCGATCAGTTCAAAAAGGAATTAATCAAATGCGATGTCATTCTCTTCAGAAATTAATATAAATAATTTGTAATTATTCTTATCTTAGCAGCTCTTTGCATTGTCTAAATGTGCATTTCTAATAATGCAAAGTGCGCTCGAAATATATATATATTGTACAGAAACAGCTTGTTTTTTACACTCTCCGAGATCTTATTTCAAGGAATTATTACCGAGTTGTCATATTTTACATTAGTTATATTATTCATCGAGTTGATGATTCAAAATTAAACAGTAAGAAATGTTTTAAATAAATCAACGTCCCAGACGCCAAAAAATTTCGGTTTGTAAAAAAAGGTCTTATAAAAGATTATTTTGAATTTTCAAACGATGAGCAGAACGAGTTGAAATAAAATCTAATGGACGCCGTCGAGCTGGGAGTAGCAAACAAACTGAAGCGCAAGAGGAATAAAAAGGAGAAGGTAGAGCGAGATTACGTCAGGAACCGAAGTAGTAGTAAATGCGTCCAAATTCGAAGTAGATAAGGTCTTGCTCTATCAAGACCTAATCAGCCTCTAAAATGGAAGTAGTAAAAGCCAGAACGCATCGGATTAGAAGCAGTCAAGGCTGGGTTCTCGAGTCTAAAATAGGAAATGTGGCTCATCTCCGAAATAGAAGTTGAAGAGAGAAAAAGAGAGGAGCTGGGGAATGTAGAATAAAAAAAGAGAGAAAAAAAAAGAAGCGAAGCGAGAATTCGTAGCCAGGCGAAAATGCCTGGCTGCCTCCTCTCTCCGGCCTGAGAATTCAATTTCCTAAGTGATCGGTAGCGGGAAAGGAGACCAAAATCGAAGCTCGCAGCTGCGATTTGCAAGCGAATTAAGCCGACTATGTGTGCGTGTGTGTGTGAGTGTGTGTGTGTGTGTGTGTGCCCTGAAACACCGGGGCATGCGTTTGGCCTTAGCTATATACGCTACGATCGCGTGATATTGCAATTGCGACACCGAGTGCAGAGCTGCATGTCGCGCATGTATGCGCACGCGTGTGTGTGTGGGTATCGATTTCTGCGATAGTATAAGATACTGCTTAAATATGAAAAACATAAATTATTACAAATTGATCATTTTTATCGGCCGCGCTAGTTTCCGTCAACTTATATATGCTTTCGTTATAACGTAATTTTCTTTTTCGTATCGATTCATTATGGGAAATAAATTTTACTGAAAAAATATAAATTATAATATCCGTTTAGAGTGGACATTAAAAACGACATTTCCAATAATTTTTATTTGCTTTTAAATTGATTCGAAAATCGCGATCGAGCAAATCGTATTTTTTTTTGACACTCGGTTATGTAGAAATTATACGTTATCGCAAAAGTAATAATATTGTTCCGATACGATACGCGCAAATTTACAATTAAGCTCGCGTGTATATTCATTAATATTCCCAAAGCAGTGTTACTTAAAAAGTGTAGATTAGCATTCGCGCGGCGTACCGCTTCGCTATAAAGAATAGTAATCAGTTTCCGAGAAGCAGCAAAAAGCGGGGGTAGTGGTGGTGGTGGTG
>UELU01141202.1:0-15603 GCA_900490025.1 Megastigmus dorsalis
AGATAATTCTTAGAGGTAGTGCACCTGTATTTGGAATATTCATAATTTCAAGTATTTATTTAGCTATATCGAATTATTGAATATCCGGTTGGTAAGGCAGAAACTGTTTTATCGGTCGGATATGGATAGTTACCTCTATGAATTATCTATCATCTGGCAAAGTTACAAGTAAATATTTCAAGTACACCCTTAAAAATTTCTGCACCGAAAAAACGCACTCATTTCGATGCAAATACTTATTTTTTCGGTGCAGAAATTTTTGAAGGTGTCATTGAAATATTCACTTGAAATTTTGCTGGAAGATAGATAATTAATAGACGAAGTGCACCTGTATTTGGGATTTGCATAATTTTACCTATTTATTTAGTTATTACTAATTATTCATATCCGGTCGGTAAAACAGTTTGAGTGGTAACTATAGGACTTTGACACCCCCTTAATTAAGTTACAAATATTACTTAAATATATATTTACTTAAAATTAAATATTAAACTAAAATGGTTCATTCCAATCAATATTTTACTATGTGAATTTTATTTTTATGAATAGAACATGTTTTATATTTCATTTAACTTAAATTATTTACAAATTATGATTAAAGTAAGATTTGAAACAAAAGAATTATTGTCATTAAAATACTAATATTTTTTATGTTTGATTGCTGTGTAACTGTTGTTTTGGAGCGACCTGCAAATCTACTTTCCAAGTCATTATGCAGTTTTTTTAAAAATGTTTTTCTGGAAATGCCAGGCTGATAAACAATGATAGTATTTTGAGAACAACGCGACTGCCTATATTGCACTTTGACAAAACACTACTCACGTCTGAATTTTTCCCGCAGTAAATATCACAGTCGAATAAGTATCCATTTGACCCACACAATGCCCACATTTTTATCCCGTATCTAATAGGCTTACCTTTTATAAATTGTTTAAGCTATTTCTTCCAAAATCTTTGCACATCATCTCATCAATAGAGAGTGCAGTTGAAAACACACCAAATTTCTGGATGTGTTTCCTAAAAATGTCAAAAATTGGTCGAAGTCTCCAGACTTTATCGCTTTCCTTAGTTTCCTGTGGCTTGTGATAATTTATTTTGGTTTTTATTGTTTCAAACTTGTCTCGATTCATCGCACTTGCCACTAGGTCAGATCTCAAAGAAGGTAGTAAAAATAAGAATTCCAAGAAAAACATCAAAATCCTCGTAAAATAAGTCAAATTCATTTGCTTTTGTAGAATCAATAATTTATTCTTTCAAATCCCTTGAAAAAAACCATTCGAACAGTTCTACTGGAGAGAATGAGAATATTTTTTTCTTATTTCTATCAGTCAGTAAGATCTCATTATCAAGAGGCTCTTTATAGCTTTTCTCTCCGTTCACCCATACATATTGATGATTTTCTTCCAATTTTTTTTGAGATACAGTGTATCCTTCAACCATTTCACGGAAACTAGTGCTGAACAAATTCTCAAAATTCTTTACGTCGTTCTCACATTAATCTGAGTCGAATCCCTCTGCATCGCTTATATCATCTGAATCATCAGATTCATTTCCATTCGGAACAAGATTCATTTGAACATGATCATTGCATTCATTCAATTCAATTTGATCTCGAGATTTTCATTCTTTTCTGAATAATCTGAAGTAAGCTCTGTTCTTGCTCTTTTTCTGGGCATTATCGGAAATGAAAAATAAAAAATAGATGTTGCAAGCGAATGTCGCACACCACCTTTTCTTTATATTGTTATAGAAATCTCGAAAACTTTTAGAAATGTCGAATGAAACAGTGACGACAATTGTTTGAAAAATTTTCGAAAAGAACTGTTGAAAGAATTACTGATAGAATTATTGGAAGTAGATCTGACAAAAACCATTTTTTATCAACTTTTTCGATAGCTGCAAATTTTTTCCAAATTTTTTTCATCATATTGGATTTACCGTTTTGAATTTTGTGATTTGAATCTTATTTACGAATCTTCTTTCGAGAAATAAACATTTTCCAAAGTTTGGTCCGCCATGTTGGATCCGCCATTTTTAATTTTGCAAATCTGAACAGATTCGTAATCAGCAATTTTTTGTGAATACTGGAGCATTGTAATTATTGTAAGCCATAAAACAAGCTAAAACAACAATATTAGAATGATAATAATTTGTTGTTATCATTGTTTATCAGTCTGGCATTTCCAGAATTAAAAAATTTAAAAAAACTGCGGCCATATTTCGAAAGTTTAACATCTTATTGTACGATTTTAACTGTTTGCAGTAAGAAAAAAAAATGTTTTCCGATAAAAATAGGTCATTTTAAACAAAAAAATCATAAAAAAAACACATTTTTTAATATAAATTTGCAAAAAAAAATATAAACAATTATTTTACACTTCTTTAAGAAATCGCATCGTATAGAGCGGACCCGAAAATATAAAATAAGATTAGTTTCAATAAGTACTAATACCGATTTCATTTTAATTTATGGGATCAAAATCAGAGTACAATTTTCTGTAATTCAGGCATTAATGGGTTAAGCTACGGTTTACAATGTTACCTTTTTTAGTGAAATTATTTCTTTAGTAACATTTTAGTTTTCTAATACAAAATATTGACCGAATATAGTAGAGGGCACCACAGACGAACACATTATGGATATAGGGAGTCGGTAGGGTCTGAATCTATTATACTATTTAAAAAGCCAGCCATATCCCAGAAATCAAGTTGTTTCAGAAATGAAATTCGTATTAACACGAAACAACTAGAAGTTCGAGTAGAACCGCCAAGCGCCCTCACCTCCAGTCTTCCCTCACATGCAAACAGCGAAGCATGAGCGCCTTACATACAAACAGCGAAGAGGTTGATTCATGCAAGGCCCGATAACATTCGAGCGCTGTAGATAGTATAATAGATTCAAGGGCAAGTCACGAGGTCTTAATAATTTAATTCGTAATGAATACTATCAAAAAGAAACATTACAGCGATAATTTATATCCACAAAGATGTAGTAAGTTGAAACTGAATCAATAGATATACCTGGCTCGGTAATAAGGCTAAATCTTGATTTGAAATGACAATTCGTACTTCTTCTCCATTTTTTACCTGGGTATAAGGATTATAAGCATGATGTTGCATTTTTAATACGATTTTCGGTCAACGATGATGCTATTATATCCAGTATATCCATTTTTTATCTGTTCAGTTTAATAGCTTAAAATCTGATGTTTGATCTGTTTCGCTTAACAAATAAAAACTGAGTGACCGTTAAAACTGCCTGTTTCGTGCAGTTTAAGCTTTTTTATGCAAATCGTCTTCTTTCTGTAGTTGGAGCTATTTTTTTTTAATTATTGTATTGTTTGTATAAATGTACATTACCGACGACTATACGTCTTATCTTGAAGAAATTTTAAACTTAACTGACCACAATTGCTCTCCTTCCAGCCTTGATATAATTTATAATTATAAGTTATGGTTTTCATATTATAGTTTTATTATCATATAGTTACTGTAGATCCAAAATATTGCAATAATTCTTGAGGAGGTTTAAGGTTATCTAAACTATCAAAATAATCGACGAAATTGAGAGAATTAACATATGCCACCCAAGGAGTTCCAGAACATTTTAAGTCATTCAAATTCGAAATGGCTGCCTCACAGTATTGAGGTCCGTTAACAGGTAAATTATTACGAGAGTAAACACCAATAAAATATGGAATATTTAATGCTTTGACAACTCTTCACGGTATGCCTGAAGCTGGTTTAGGTTTTACTAAAATGGATAAAAAATCTGCTAACGCTGAATGTTTCTATATTGTTTGGAGATCACAAATCAGTTGAATTTAAAATTCTAGCTTCTTGCCATCGCGAGTTATGCACATTTTTAGATTTTTACATTACAACCTGTAATACATCGCTTGTGTAGTAGTCACATGGTTTAGTCTATTAACTATACTTATTTAGATCTTATCTAAAGGTAAAAATTCAATCACAAATAAGTAGTTTTATCTAAACTTTTATTTTTTTAAATATTTTACAGATATTTTACTGAAATTCTCTCCGAATTATACAGCTTTCTTAATTTCAACGTTGCTTATATTAATTAAACGAATAATCAAATTCAATATGTGAAAGTGATACAAAATATTTAATAGTTAATAGTATTCTTACATACAAAAATACATATTCTTACATATAAAAATAGTTACTTTTGTTACCGATAGGTGGCGTTTACACTATAAAATACAACCCGTATTAGAAATGTAGATCCGTACGTTACATATAGACCTAGAGAACAAGCGCTATACAACTTTGCAAATTTTTTAATTTGCAATCTGAATCAAGATTTATGTGTAACAGTGTTTGGAATTTTATAATTATCATTTTATTTTTAAAATGAGGCACGGGGAGAAATGTTCTCATGATGAGAACAGGAAAAAGATCTGTGCTCCTTGTGGCAGAAAAATTGTATTTGGAAAAACTGATCCTAAATATTTTCTAATAAAAGAAAAAACTGAAAATCTTATAAAAAGATATTTGTGTGAGGATTTCGATTTAAAAAATGAAAAATATCCTGTGACTATTTGTAGGTCGTGCTATCTAACACTTCTGGATTATGAAAAAGACATTTTTAATAGACAGTTACAAATTATGCCAAATTATAATGATGTAGTACTACAAAAACAGACGAGATCAAGAAAAGGCGCTTGTAACTGTTTTATATGCTCTACTGCCAGTTTTTTTCGGGCATGTAAAGGTAAAGAAAGGTAAAGGAAATTTTAGAGTTTTACAAACTAACATAGACGTGTCAGGTCAGTTTAAAGAATCCTTAGAAAATGAGACAGTTTCAAATGTATCAAAAGAGAATGAAAAATCTTCAAATGTCATTCAGCTCTGTAGTAGATGTTTCCAGCAAATTGGCAAAAGGTATAAATCATGACTGTAAAAGCCCCAAAGAAAATATTTTGAAACTAGTTCAACGGCTACCTAACAAAAATCAAGAACAACTTGCGAACTCTATTATAAAAAATAAATGTAATTCCAACGTTGAATCAAATGAAAAAACTACAGTGAGAAATTCTTGAGGCATCTGATAGTAAACTAAGTAGTACATAAAAAAAGAATTATCATTTAGTGAAGAAAGTCTAGATAATTTTCGGGTAAAAATAGGCGCATCGCATAATTAAATGCGAAAAATAACAAATTTTATAAGATGTAATGTAGGTCGGAAGTCAATTCCTACTAATTACAGAGTGCACATGTCACAAAAAACAAAAAAACTGAAAGACATTTATAAAGTTGCTTCATACGATTTTGACTGTGAAAATACATCTAATAAACAGCGCCCTACTGTCTATGCTGATGCTGAAGAACTGCTGAATACAATCATAGAAAAAAGAAATTTCTGTTAAAGTTGTGGCCAAGGTTTCTTAGTTACAAAAAAAAAAGAAACTCACGCAAATCTTGAACTTTTAATTGATCTAACTAAACTTAATAATATTTCTTTTAAGTTTTTTGCAGGTTTTAAGTTGTTGCTAGTTGCTAATGGACAGCAAACTGCTACCTCCATGTATCCCTGTCCATACTGTTTTGTGTCGCCTCAGTGGATACTGCAACAATATTGTTTATCAGGTAAAAATAAAAAAAACAGTAAGGATTTTCATAGTACAATCAATCCCCCTCTTTTTACTGAAGCGTGTAGAACTTTATTAAAAGAAGCTAACAAACTGATGGATCCACAAATATACCAATCCGTGGATATTACAAAATTATACCCTATGTAAATGCTTTTAAAGCGATGAATAAAATTGTTAATTTTTGCTTTACATCTGTAAAGGTTAAGGGTGTACCGATGGTCACATTGCGTTACAAGGTAACAAGTATACATAACAAGTCATATTCATCACAGCTATTAAAAGCAGTAACCGAATTTTCTTCGCTTCACCTATAAATCTAACGTTTATTATTAACCTTTCTTTTCAAATATAATAAAAACAATAGCTTTTCTTAATTAATTCATACTATTAGATATATAACATAAAAAAACAAAAAAAAAAATATGAGAGCATTTAACCACTACGTCCCCCCGGGTCGGCTAAAAGTGGAAATTATCACAAATGAAAACTGGAAATTAAAGCAGAATTTCCTTTAAAATATTTTGGAGAAATGGCTAATTCAAAAGAACTTTGTGCTTAACAAAGTAGGCCACGCAAGCTATGTCTCAGGTACAAACTGATTTGTGATGTTCAAACAATATAGAAACTTTTCGCGTTAGCAGATTTTTTATCCATTTTAGTAAAACCTAAAACGGATACCGTGTCTTTCAAGTTGAAAATGATCTATTATTTTCTTTTCCACTACCACTTAAAAGTTGGGTGTTTTTAAAACTTGCACTTTTTTAGTTTGCTTTTTATCCTGCTCCTGTTTTCTCTTAACTGCTTTTATTTTATGCCCAATCCATCTGTTATTCTTTTCAATCTTCAAGACTATTCCCAATTCTCTTGCTTTCCTTTCCATCTCCTTTGCTTTTTCTATTAGTCTGTACCTGTCCGCTCTCTCTCTTTCACTCAACCACTCATCTATAATATACAATCCTTCCTCTCTGCACTCCTTTTCTAGTCACCACAGATTTGCCTTGTCCTCTTCCCTCTCGAATACTATCCAGCCTTTATCCTTTCTGTCCTGTAGCACCGCTAATCTCCACTTTTTCACTTGTATCTTTTTTTCCATCCACTCTTCAAGTCCTCTAGCCTCCTCTTTCTCTATTTTTTTTTCTTTCTCTTTTTCTATCTGCATTTTATAGGCTTCCATCTCTAGCTTCATATTTGCTAACTTATTCTTAATCTTTTCATGTTTTCTTTCACTTCCTCTATTCTCTTAAACTCCTCCTTCCACTCTCCTTCCCTTTTCTTTTCTTCGGTTTTCATTCTTTCTACTTGCACTTTCAATTTTTCTATTTCTCCTTCCCAAGTTTTCTTGCCTCCCGTTTTTCTTTTACTTCTTTCTTTTACTCACTACTTTCTTTCTTTTACTTCCCGTTCCTTGTTCTGCTCCACGTGTTTTCTTTTTTGTTACACTAACCTCTTTTCGCCTATTCTCCTGTCATTAGACCTCCTTTTCTCTTCATACTTTTGCATCCTCCGTTCCGTTCCTCTTCTTACGCTCCGCTTACTTGCCGTTCCTCCTTTCCCTAGCTCCTTTCCCTTTCCATTTCTTTTCTTTTTTCTTTCTTATCAGTTTCTTCTTTTTTCCTTCTTCTTTTCCATTTGATTCCGTACATTACTGCTCTATGTTTTTCTCCTTCTTTCCAGATCTTTTCCCAACTTCTTTCCCTTTTACCCGTAGATTCGCATTTCTCTATTACGTGTTCCCTGATTTCCTTTTCTTTCAAGCATATTCTACATTTCCTCTTCTCTTCTTGTAGCCAATACTTGTTTCCGTTTCCATCCCCTCCTAGTCTATATTTTGCTACTATGGTGAATTCTTTCTCTCTTCTGCTGCCCGTTCCTGCCAGGTATTCTTTCTGCGTCGTTATTTATTCCTCTACCATCCACTTCCCAAATTCTTTAGCAAATTTAGATTTTTCAATCATCATCTTCGTGTTTTGACACTCTATGTCCCTGTGTCTCTCCTCTATCTGCGCCACCATCCTTCTTCCTCCATAGTCTTGACTTTCGCCTCTTCCACTGACCAACCTTTTTCTTCGAAGAATTTTTTCCTTTCTTTCTCCAACGTAGTTTTTCCCTCTCCCCTTATCATCATCGCCAGACATTCTCCTCTTACTGTTCCTCTTTCCTCCATTTTATTTTCTCTTCATATTTCATTGCTCTTGTGCCCGTTTTTATTTTTATCTTTTCTCTTCTTGCTTCCCATCTTATTATATGTCCCAGTGTTCTGCTGTTTACTTGCCAGGTCCACCTCATAAATCTTTCGTGGATCTTTTCCACCTCTCCTCTTTCCTTCCATCCCCACATTTCTGCTCCATACATCATTATTCTTACTACTACTGCATCAAATATTTTCATCCTTCTACTCCAGTCTGTTCTGATTCTTCTTTTCCCCACGCTCCATACTATTCCCATCACCATCCTCGCTTTGCTTGTCACATACTTTATGTGGTTTTCCTCTCCATTATTTCCACTCATCTTGTATCCTAGGTAAATCAAGCTTTTAACTTTTTCAATCTTCTCTCCTTTCCATTCGAATTTTTCTTCTTTCCTTCTGCCTGCTCCTTTCCTATATTCCATTATTTTTTATTTCTCCACGTTTAACTGAAGTCCCTTTCCTTCCATGTACTTTTCCATTTTTCTCATCATCTGTTTTAATCCCTTTTCGTTATTCGCTAGCAGCGCTACATCATCCGCGTACGATAGTGTCCATATTTTCTTTCTTCCTATCCCCAGACCCCCTTCTTGTATATTTCCCTTCTTTTCTTCCAAGTCTGCCATCGCCACGTTAAATAAGATTGGGCTCAGTGGGCATTCTTGTTTAACTACTTTCTTTACTGCAAACTCTCTTGTTTCTTCTCTCCTATTCTTATCATGCATCTCGATTCTGCGTATAGTTCCTCTATTCTTTCTCTCGATTGCTCTTCGACCCCTAGTCTTTTCAATGCTTTCCAAATAACTTCTATTCTTACTTTATCGAATGCCGCTTTCATATCTGCAAAGAGCACCAGTGCCCTTCCTCCTTTTTTCACGATCTCCCTTCCTATCACGTTTTTTAACGCGTATATTACGTCTATTATTCCTCTTCTTTTCCTAAATCCAAATTGTGTACCGGCCAATTTCTTTTTTCCCTCCAGGTATTCGTCCAACCTTTTCCTTAGTATTTCTGCGTAAATTTTATATCCTGAGTCCATCAACGATATACCTCTATAGTTTTCCACCTTTTTCTTATCACCTTTCTTGTAGATTGGTACTACTATTCCCATCCTCCATTCTTTTGGCACATCTCCTTTTTCCCAAATTTTCTGCAGACATTCCCTTAGTTCCTTCTCTACTTCTTCTCTTTCTTTGATCCATGCCTCATTCCCTATGCCTCCTTTCCCGCAGCCTTCCTCTCTTTTTCTTGCTCTCTTACTTCCTTTATCTCTATTCTTCATTGTTTACCATATTCTCTTATTTCTTTTTTCCTTCTTTCACCTTCCTCAATTTTACTTCCCTCCAATTGTCTCTTAAAATAATTGTACCATTCTTCCTTTCCTATTTCCTCGTCGATACCGCACCTCTCTTTTCCTAACCTCTCCTTACCACTTCCCACATTTTTTTATCACTTTTACCTCTCTTAATTTCCAACACTATTCTATCAATTTCTTCTTCCTTCTTTATCTTTATCATGTTTTTATATTCGCATTTTGCCTTTTTCTTGAAGCTTATTTCATTTCTCCACACTTTTAGTCCTCTTTTACTCCTTTTTGTTCTCTATTTTCTTTCTTTTCTCCCTTTATGGCCTTCTCATTAGTCACCACATAATCTATTGTCGTGCTTCCTCTTGCCCCCATGTACGCCCACTTCCCTTCTTCATGTCCTTCTCTCGCCCCATTTTTTATTGCCATCCCCATTTCTTCCAGCCTTTCTAACATCTCTTCTCCTTCTTTATTTTTTATTTTATCCCTCGATCTTCTCTCTTTTTCTATCCATGGCCAGCTCCCTTCTTCCGCTGTTCTCGCATTAAAATCTCCTATTATCATTATTATCTCCTTCTCTTCTTCCCTGTTCACCTTCTATACTTCTCTTCTTTTTTCTCTCATATAGAAAATTCCTACTTTCCCCCTAATTTTACCTCTCCCCATACTACTTCCTCATTTTTCCTTCCTTTTTCTCCGTCCTTTCCTCTCTTCCAAATTCCCACGCTCTTTTTAATGCCTAGGATTATTCCTCCAATTGCTCCTCCTCTCTTCTTTCTCCTTCTTGCCCCTTCTACTATCAGATCGAAGTCTTTTAGTTTGTTTCTCATCTGCCCTTCCTCTTTCTCTTCCAACCACGTCTCCGTTAACCCTATAATATCGTGTTCGTTTATCATTTCCCATTCCTCTTCCCCTGTATTTTTTATTCCTGCTACATTCCATGCTAAAATTTTTACTTCCTTCCCCTCTTCACCCTCTCCCCTCTACTCCGATCCATAATTTATTATAACCCTCTCTCCTCTCTGGCGATTCTTCTCATTTCTCTTTTCATTTTTCATTCTCCCCAAGTTAAGTCGCTATCTATATACAATCTTTTCCCTTTCAGCTTAGCTTTATTTTGCATAATTTCATTTTCCCCTCCCATGTTTCGCACTCTACCCCTACCCTGTCTCCCCTTTCTCCTATCCTCCATGTATTTCTTACCTCCACTGCTATGTTTAGCTTTTCTCTTATCCAGTTTTTTATGAACCGCTTCTCGTTCCTCATCCCTTCTATTCCCGTGATTATTGTAAGTATTATGTTTTTCCCTTTATCCATCTCCTCCAAGTTTTTTCTTAGTTTCCCTTCTTGCGTTTGGATTTAAGCATCTGTATGCGAAACTCAGAAATTTTATTATCTTCGGCAAAGCGCTTTTCACACGAATACTTATAGTTTTTCCATGTCCCTTTTTTGAACGCGTCATACATTTAAGATTTAAATTTACGATGAACTGATGCATCAAGAGCCCACGCGGCAACGGGCTGTTCTTTATTGTTATAGTCCTTAGCAGACTTCTAACATGTGTTAGTAATTAACAAAATCCGAGCAGCGTATTTTAGTTGGAAAAAAAAGGCATAAGCCTCGCACCCAGGTCATGGCATAAAAGACCTTTTTGCCGTTCGGCGGCGACGCCGCTACGCACCTCCGTGGCCGTGCATCCTCACCCGGACGCACGGACAGAACATTTTCCAACGCTACTCCGAGCGTTCGGACTGACTTGTCATGTAGTCATTTTTATATTCACCTATTTTTACTTATTGTTACTTGTTATACTTTAAAATAAATGCATTAGTGAATGTAATACCAGTGAATTTGGCACTTCTCTAATAAGTGCTTGAACTGAACAATATTATAAGGTGTAACGCCACTGAACTTTGGCCCCTTACTTAATGTGACATTGTGACAGAACATTAAAAATAATCGAACAGCAGTGTTAAGTGGAATTGTGATTCATCGAAACTTTGATTCGACATTAAAGCAATTTTAAGTACTGGAACTTATACTTGGACTTGATTGAAAGGAGTCTATATCATCAAGCCGCCATTGGACTGCTGAGAGCCACTTTGCAAGGCGCGCCAACTACCTGGACTTCGGCGGTACCAGAGCACGGCGGGAGGCATCAGCGCACGGTACTGCATTGACGTAATAAGAATAGTAAGTCTCCAATTTCCCGTACTTATTCCGATCCTTCTAAAAACATACTCAGCTTGCGTTATAATTGTGCAAAATGGACGAATTAAAAAGAAAACGGGGTACCGTGAAGGCAGCATTAACGCGTTTTGCGAATTATTTGGACGGTGACGGTAAAACTGACAACGCGAGCGTAATAGAGTCGTGGATAAAAAATAAGGAATGTTTAATAGATAAATACGAAGACTTGCAAACGAAAATCGAAGATATGGTTCTTGCTGATCCGGATAAATATGACTTTGATGCAGAATCAGCAGATCGCGAACAATTCGAAATCTCGTACTTTTCCATAATGGGAAAGGCAAAGATGCAAGCGGAAAGGGCTAGAGGAAATAATTCAGTGCGCCCAACTGATCGTACAGGCGAGAGCAGCAATAATCACCAAACTTCGCCGTACGTAACCAGCGTTAATTTGCCTAAAATGAATTTAATTAACTTCGACGGAGACTTCGGGCAATGGATAAAATTTTGAGATCTATTTAAGTCGGTAATCCACGAGAACGAAGCACTAAACGACATTCAGAAATTTAGCTACCTAAATTCAGTGCTAAAAGGTGAAGCGGCCAACGTAATCGCGGAAGTTAGTATGTCCGAAGATGATTATAAAGAAGCCTGGAAGACATTATGTGATCGCTACAACGATGAACCTGCCTTGCTTATGCATTGTAGAGGGACTGTAGCTACCCGGCAATTAATCGATAATACTAAACCCTAAAAAGTTTAGGACAAGGCACTGAACATTGGGACATTTTAATATCTTACCTACAAATTAAACGTAACGATAAAGCGCGAATGGGAACGCGAGCGCATGCATCTAAAGGAAAATCTTACCTTAAGAGTTTTTAGAAGAGTACTGCAAGTTTTTGAAAAACACGGCAAAGATACAAGGGAGTAATACATGCGCCTGCAACATACCGTTCGAAGCGCGAGGCCTCCTACGTACTTTTGGACACGCCATTGTGTACCTGCTTGAGCGCATCGGTAAGCGTCATCAGTGCAGAGCCTTGTTGGACTCAGGCTCACAGGCGCATATCATCACCAAGGATTGCCACAAGCGTCTGAACCTCGACTATAAAAAGGGTTACTCTCAGCGGTATAGAACGCTAATACACTACAAAACTACAATTACAATGAATTCGCTGACTACTAGATACAGCACAACTATTACCTGTTTAGTAGCGGACAAAATCAGCGACAATCTGCCGAGCGCAGTTATTAAATCAGCAGGAATTAAAGTTCCGAAGGGCATCGAACTTGCCGACCCAGGATATGACCAAACAGGGCCCATAGATTTATTAATAGGCGCCGGAATATTTTACGAACTTTTATGCGTTGGACAAATAAGGCTAAAAGAGAATCATCCTGTCCTGCAAAAAACGTTATTAGGATGGATAGTCACAGAAAACATTAAATTTTCCCCAAAGAATGAGAACGTTATATGCAATTTAGTAAACAATAATGAGTTGAATAATCAGCTTGAACGATTTTGGAAGATCGAGAATTGCTTCTGCGAATCAGCATCACCACTTCAGTTAAGAAATGATTACTGCGAACAATACTTCGTAAATACCACCGAACAAGAACCGGACGGACGTTTTATAGTAAGCATTTCTTTCAAGGACGAGGTCTCGCAATTGGGCAGCTCCAAGGAAATGGCTCTCAAGAGACTCTCCCACCTTCAGAAGAAACTTTCAAGGAATGAGGAATTGCGAGCGCAGTACATAAAATTTATGCGCGAGTACGAGGAGCTCGGCCATATGACCGAGATACCTCATGAACAATTAGAGGCGACTAGTGACGAACCGCACTTCTACCTACCACATCATGCAGTGATGAAAGAGACCAGCACGACGACAAAATTGCGGGTCGTCTTCGACGGATCAGCAAAAACGTCGTCAGGTCTCTCGCTAAATGATGTACAATATGTAGGTCCAGTTGTCCAAGAAGATCTTTTCTGTACAGTACTGAAACCAAGACTGCATGTACACGCACTATCAGCCGACATAAATAAAATGTACCGACAGTATAAGGTCAAAAAGGAGCAGAGGCGCTTTCAGCGGATCTTATGGCGCGAAGATCCCTCCTTACCTGTCAGAGAATTAAAATTGAATCTTACAGGGCGACGGACCTGAATTATTGCGTAAACGATACGAACAATAAACTAAACGAACAATTTTGTCTATTATTGCTCAAATTTTTGACCTGCTCGGACTTGTGAGTCCAGCGATAATTCAGGCAAAATTAATATTGCAAAAACTTTGGTCGTTAAATGTCACTTGGGACGAATCTTTGCCGCAGGATGTGCATGAATCCTGGCTACAGATTCACGACCAATTAATGAACATCAACCAAATTTCAGTGCCTCGATATGTAATGCTAAGCAATCGCACTAGAACCGAAATACATGGATTTTGCGACACATCCGAAAGAGCATATGGCGCATGTATATACGTATGCACGCAAAATCGAGCGTCGCACCTTTGAAATCATTATCTCTTCTAAGGCTTGAACTGTTAGGAGCAGTATTACTTGCTCAGCTAGCTAATAAAATAATTAAATCATGTAATTTGCCACTGGACATGTGGCATTTTTGGCTAAAGCAGAATGAAAAACATTAATTAGATGTAGAGCAAAAGAAGCACTTACATACCTTAATCGCACAAGAAATTAAGGGCACAGATAATTCAAAAATAAAAATAGATAAAGAATTTAATCGAAAATATTCGAGCGTACCTCATCATTCACGCACTTAATTAGGACAATGGTATTTGTACTTAGATTCGTCAATAGATACAAAACAGCGGTCAGGGTAAAAAAGGACGGAATACCGCAGGTAGGTTACCCTGCAGACCGAATACTCTCACAAACATTTCCCACTTACAAAAAGGGACAGATATCTCTAAAAATAGCAAGTTAAACCAATTAAACCCATTTCTCGACAGTAAAGGAATATTGAGAGTCGGAGGAAGATTGGACAATGCAGATATTCCTTACGAAGAGAGACACCCAATCTTACTCTCACCGCACCATAAATTAACGCAACTATTAATACAACATGAACACCGCAGATTATTGCACGCCGGAAGTCAAGCCGTGCTCATGTCACTAAGAGCAAAGTACTGGCCACTGACCGGTAAAAGGGTAGTTAAGAATGTCTTATCGGTGTGACATGCTTTCGAGCTAATCCCACGAATATAAGACCCATGATGTGAAGCCTACGCGACCGTTTTATAATTGCGGATTAGACTACGCCGGCCCTTTCTTAATAAAAGAAAAGACGCGCTCACGTACTACAATAAAAGCCTACGTATGTATATTTGTGTGCTTTTAACCGTTTTCCGTATTCCCCCGGTGTTGAGTGTTCCTCGCTTACACTCTTACTCCCCTAACTCCACTCCCTGCATACTCTATGCCCGATTCTCTCTCACTCCTCTCGCCACGTGTTTCCTTCTCACTCCTTTTCCCACTTCACCTCCTCCCTCTGTCCTAGTTTTTTCCACTCACTTTTTAACTCTTTTTCTTCTCTTCCTCTATCTCACTCTCTTTTTTTTTCTTTATCTTGTAGGCACCACCACACCACTCCGCCAGTCTAGTAGTCGCGCCAATAAAGCATTACCAAAGCTAATCCAGAGAGAGAGAGAGAAGAGGAGCCTCGTGCTTCTCCAGTGCAGGGATCGATTCTTTTCCACAAGGCGGAGAACACCAGCGTTCATGGGCTCAAGTCACGCCCAGTGTTACGCTCGTCGACTTACTAAGTCATTTACGGCGTACACAAAGCAAGACCAAAACCGAGAATTGTAATTTAAAATTGTATTAAAAAATTCTATTTTTTATTTAATAGGATTTTTCTCTAGAAGTGTCTGTCCAATACTTTCTGAATACTTTCAGAGTATTTATTAGAGATATTTTTCATTATAACAATGAATAACCAACAACAGTTTCTCCTCGTCCTTGTATTGTGCCTAGTGTGTTGCTCGTCGACTTACTAAGCTATTTACGGCACGCACGAAGGTATTCTCCGATATATATATACATATATGTATGTCTGTATCTGGGCGTGTGGACCTAGAAAAATTTTCTTTTTTTTCTGTTGATTAAATTCACTGTCAGGCATTTTTTCTAGGCAATGCCGTTTAGAGCTTGAGAACGAGTCAAAGTTGACTAGTCATTTTAATACATCTCCGTGTGCGATGATGGCATAAAAAAAGAATTATCATTTAGTGAACAGTCGTACTTTCATTTGGGACAAATGAGCTCCTAAAAAG